>JASGXE010016006.1:0-16013 GCA_030068105.1 Sinentomon sp. SZTP_YWyxl | reverse complement strand
AAACTGGATGAAAAGAGGTTAAAAACAAAGGTGATATGCCACTGGAGAATGCTGAAGTAGGTACATAGGTACCTTCTACTTCAGTTCTACTTTTCATCCGGTTGAAGCATGTTTTTAACCTCTTTTTTTCACCCAGGCTCGCTCATCTCGCCAGGAATGTTACCAATGCAAATCCTTTCATCCACTGCAAACTCCACCACATTTTACAGTCCACCACTTCGTCCATTATTCATCTCTCTCTCCCATCGATCTCTTTGATATTACATCTGAAGAAGCATGCAACACTTCTCATTGTTATGTAGGGCATTTTATAACAAAATTCATGATTTTGTTATAAATTTTCTTCGTCATCTTTTACGTGTGATCTTTAACACACTGCACTTGCTCTTGCCAACTACTGTGGAGATTTGATTGAATACTTTGCTGTCAAATATTTTCAACAATTGAGGAGTGCTGTATGTGACTCAACAACACAACCGTAAGTTTGATTATTTCTCCGTTACCGATCTGCTTTACTTTTCCACCGGGATTCATTTTTCTCATTGTTAATGAAATTTAAAAAAAAAACATCCCTGAGGGTGTGAAACCATTGTGTTCTGGCATAATTTCTGCGAGCGAACAAGGCACATCTTGTTCAAGGAGCAACTTGTTGGTGAATGTTCGTTACCTACTGCCATCTTAACATGTAAAAGTACACTTTCTATTGATTTAGGCCTATCCATGTTGAGGCAGTCACGAGATGGAACTTCCGAAGTCGTCACAACCCCTATCGATTTCGAACCACTGGTTGGTTCATTATCAAAGGTCACAGGCGAAAAACGAGGTGGAACACGAAGCACGTGCTGTCAGTAGGGACAGCACGCGCACCGTGTTCCACCTCGTTTTTAGCCTGTGACCTTTGATAATGAACAGTGGTTCGAAATCGATGTGGATTGTGATGACTTCGGAAGTTCCATCCCGTGACTGACTCAACATGGATAAATCAACAGAAAGTGTACTTTCACAAGGCACATCTACTTCAACGTGGTTTTAATTCAACCCGTTCGTGGTGCATGTGCTTCAATTATTGTTCAGAGAGATGAAGCCCAAAACAGGGCCAGAAGTCAAGAACCAATTTTTGGAAAGCCCGAAAAGAGGGCTGGAAAGTAGAGAAATTTTGTAATTGACGCACAGCATCAACATGGATACCATGTGTTGGAAAAATGGCAATGGTTGAAAAAATAATATCTTAGGAGCATCTGTTAACATTAGCAACAAAATAGGCCTATGGTTTTCAGACACTTTCCCCTCCTGTTCATGGAGCAATGGCGGCCTCATCTGGCATCTACCTAATCGGTGTTTCCTCTCTACTCTCTGGGTTTCAGCAGAGCTCAAGCAAGTAGGTTCCCTGCAAGTAGGTACCATCATCCTATGATGTAAAACATAGGAAGGTGTAGCCTATCAGGAATCCAGTCATAGAAGGTAGGTACCTATCTAGGCGATAAAACCCAGGTCGGCCGGATCACCGGACCGGTACCCTTGTATTGAGGTGTTTGGGGAAGAATTGGGTCCAGATCCAGTCCAGCAGTCCAGTTTTCAGGCTTCACCTACCTAGGTAGGTATCTACCGATCACTTCCCTGCAAAGTGTTGACCAACCACTCGGAGCATTTTTCTCCAGAACAAAAGTGATTTTCGGCAGCTTTTCTGATCTCATTTTCTGTCATGAGCCATTTTTCTCCAGAACCATGCTGATTTTGGTAAGCTCTTCTGATCTCATTTTATGTCACAAGCTGAGAGATCCGATCACCATGGTTTTTTCTCCTCACTCCCTCTAATTGGAAACGTAGCCAGCTTTTAGGTAAGTAGGTACCTTCGAACCTTGATGAAAGTGAAACTGTGAAACATTGTCGGGGCCTAAACATTTTATTGCTTCTTTGAGTTTCATCATGCCAGCTGGAAGCCATTGTTCTTCAGTCTTCCAAACAAACATTATCTGTACTGGAATTCCTATCTGATGTGGTATGTGGTGATAATATGCCACAATTTTATCGCACCCTGCGACGGGTTGCTCTGCATCTAGGCCCACCAAAAAGAGCCATGTCTGAAAATGGTGGGGGTGGTCATCTGCAACGGTGCTCCGTTGGACCCTGGTTTCCAGTTCCAGACTATTTCATTTCGAAGTTTCATCCTTCGAGGTCACGAGAATCTTCTCTGGCAGGCTGTCTACCACTGCACAGCGCTCATTGCCCTTCCAATAATCATGTTCCTGTTCCTGGGCTGTTTACAGTACTCTCCCCATTCGCAACGCCACTTCTCTGGGCTGCACTCTGTAGTTCTGTTATGCATATCCAATGCAGCATTCCGCCTCATGTGGCTTTTGACGCACCTCCCATGTTGGCAAGTTGCCATCCATTGATCATAATTGTCCCTGTTTTAAAATTGTTATGACCTGGTGCCTGGTGCACTGAATGTTTGCGCGTCAATCCATTGGCGTATGGTTTTATTTCTAAAATGACATGGGACTTTGTCTCATGATTTCGTTTTTCACCATTTGCAGAGGCTTGCAACCACCATGCATTGGCCATCTGCGTCTGGATTGGTTTTTGTCCGCGTCGAACATGCATGGATGGTTTCCCTGTCATTTTTTGAAAAAATATCTGTTTCATCAAGTCTTTATTGTTCGTGTGTTGGAAGAAAAAAGTTTTGGCGAGAGTCAAAATTCAACGACAAAAAAGTGCGAACGCTCTAAATAGCCATGCGCTGACCACCAAAAAATGACTCCATCTTGTTGAGACGTGCACGGTGCAATAGAAGTAGGCGGGGAACCAGCGGTGGTTCCAGTTTAAAAAAAATTCAATAATTTCAATAAACAATCTGGGCCATTTTTAAAATTTGCTTGCCAGCTCACCAACTTCAGTATGCCACCTGTTTGGGCCATCTGAAACAACACAACCGGACAGTTTCCAAAACGAAGATTAATCGGCGGATCGCATCTATCCGCGGATCGACGAGTGGTGATATGGTTGACCTTGTCGTTCGCTCTATCGATGTGAATCCAAATGCTTGTGGTCAACCAGCTCACCACTCATCGATCCACGGATCGCGGGGATCTGCGGAGCGGATTAATCTTCGTTTTGGAAATCGGCCGAACACCTGAATACCTACATCCAACAAAAAACCAAGACAAAAAATCATTTTATGCAAACCAAATACCAAGCAACACCAAAGTCAGCTCTTCCCTCAGAATTTCTTATTGCCAATTAATTTCATCCCACCATCACCTGGACTCCTCGCCGAACTGGATTCTCTTTGTTTAAGAGACTGATATTTTGGATTTTGCGGTAAAAATATTGAATGAATTTATAAATCTGAAGAAAAAACAATACTGAAAACCGTTCGATTCTGATTGGTACCAAACCAGGCATCTAAACTGAAGAGTTTAAAAATGTGCAGACTCAGTGCAATTGGATTGTCGTCAAACAGAAAGAACAGGAGATCATCTGACGCCAGCACCACTGCCTTGTTAACACAAAAGCTGCTGACGGCAACGTCCCCAAAGAATTCGGAAATACTTCAATTTTATTGTCCTTGAATTTTCTTGTGGCCCTTTGCGTTAGAATTACTGCCTTCAATGGACAAAACTTGACACCATGCAACAAGAGCGGCTGGAAGGATGTCCAATTTTCGAAACGGTAAAAAGGTGTAAAAGGCGCGGATTGACACATCCAACCGAACTTCACCCAAACTAACCTTGACATGACCCAACCTTCACCCTTCCTGCCTTCAGAAAACAACAAATCCGATTTTTCCGAAGTGTCAAGTGCAGTGGAGAATTTTTTCACTGATTTTTCGTTTTTGGAAAAAACCGGTCAACAGACGACGAAGCATTGTGGCGCATTCAATATTTGAAAACTTTCAATTTCAAACCGAAAAATCTGCAATCGCGAATCCAAACAGAAAAATGATAAAAATTGTCTTTTGCAGATTTGTGAAAGCGAATGTGATTCAAAACCATTGCAAATCATTGTTGAAAAACGGACTTTATCCCAAAGAGAAACGCTTTGGAATCAATGACGAATTAATGATTGTGCTGACCGAAATAAAAAAATAACAGCAATTCATCAAATGTCAAATTGAAAGTTTCATTCCCGAAAACTGCACATCTCATTATTTGACATTTGATGAATTGCTGTTATATTTTTTTTCGGCGTGGATCAAAAGTGTGCAGCATCTGTCAAGCATCTCTTTGGAATATTCAGTGATTCAGTAGGTGTAATAAAGAATAAACAAAGGCCAATGATGGATGGACAGACACACAATATGGACATTTTTTAACAATCCTGAAAGCAATTCCCAAAAGATACGCTCATATTGGCGCAATATTAGCAGAATGACTTTTCTCCAACTGTTTTTTTTTTCTTGTGGGCTGCACACGAATTTGATTTGTGATTTCTTGAGAAACGAAAAAATGGCAACTTTAGGTGCCAAAATCTCACCTATCTTGTTCCCACTCCTTCTCTTGACCCGAAGGCAAATGGTCCTGGATCGTATACACTGAAACAAAAGGCAGAAATGGTTAATATCTCATTAAACTTCCTATGGAAATCATTTAAAGAAGTGAAAAAGCGATCTTATGCATGCTGTTCACTATTCCTCACGTTGTTTTGTTAATCTGGAACCTAGAAAGTGGTTCAGGACTGGTTCTTGCTTTTTCATGGAATTTCTCAAGAAAATATTTTAATTTGGCCTTTTGAGTTTATTATTGCAGCCTTTTACTTCAATGCTACAAACATTGTCAACTCTCACAAATTTGATCCAAATTGATCAGTGACCAAAAAACAAAAAAGTCACAATGGAATTTGATGAATTTCAAGGCCAAAATTTTGGTCGCACATTGAAATCAGGACACAGCAAAAACCGATGCCTCCTATAGTAAACAGTAAACAAATGGTAAATAGAAAACAAAACTCTAAATAGTAAACAAATACACTCGATCAGTGACCAAACCAACCACTTTTGCGAATGGTTTTAAAAATATACAAAAATATACATAAAAAATATGTGTATTTTTTATATATTTTTCGTCGATATTTACAAAAATATACAAAAATTATATTTTTGTATATGAAATAAAACGAATTATTCGAATTATAAATAATTCGATTATGAATAATTCGATTATTAATAATTCGATTATTAATAATTAATAATCGAATTATTAATTATATTATACGAATGTAAATAATTCGATTATTAACAATTAATAATCGAATTATTAATTATATTATACGAATATAATTAAATGTAAACATACAAATTGGGAAGAATGGCAGCGGAATCAGAATTTTGCTTTGATTATTGGTGATAAAAATTGTGAATCATATTTTTTTTTGGATGGTTATTTTTATGAGAGGAACGAATGATTTAGAAAAAATCGACACTGCAAATTGGGAAGAATGGCAGTCGCAAACGCAAACTGATGATAATTATTGATGATAAATAATGAGGTGGATGATAAATAATGATGATAATTGATCTTACTTGGTGAATATGTGAAATAACTTCGGTGTGGGTGGCATCGGCCAACGACCGTCCGTTAACCTCCAGGATTTCATCCCCCACCTCTAGATCCGCTTTGTCGGCAGGCGACCCTGAAAGGGAAAGAAAATTTTGTCATTGCTTTTGTGTGTCCTTTGCGTCCTTCACCCTCGTTCACACGAAAAACTCCAAAAAGATGTGAAAAGGTCGTGATATATTTTCTCCCTGGAATGAAGATGCGCCCGAAAGAGCGGCAAAACCACCTTGCACCAGTGAAAAAGTTCGCTATTATTTGAAGAAAAGAAAAGGAAGCCGCACTTTTATTTTGATATTTCAACAGACTTTTCACTGCAAATATTCACTCGCGAGGATGTCCAAACCCCATTTTTCAACGTTGGCATTGTTGGGTTGCCAACACACGTCCCGACGAATTTGGCTTCTTTGGAGCTGGGTCTTGGATCACATCTTACTCTGGGGCCATTTGGAAGTCTTGGATCACAGCTTACTCAGGGGCCATTTGGAATAGATGGTATCGCACGCTGCAAAACATCATAACACTCGTGTAAGACGTGAAGTTGCAACAAGCCCTGTTGAAATTAGATGGCCCCTGTATTGGTTGGACTTCCAATATTTCTCCAATGTTCGAAGACATTTTGTAGACTCTGTATAACACGTCCCCGCGTGGGGGATACAATCAAAATTCGGGAGGATCAAAAGCCATGAAAATTGAATCACACAGGATCGGGAAAAAAAAAACCTATATCTCCGTGGAAAAGACGGAGATAGGTTTTTCCCGATACCTTGTGATTCAATTCTGGCTTTTGATCCTCCCACCGCTTTGATTGTATCCAACACTCGGTGACGTGTTATACAGAGTCTACAAAATGTCTTCGAACATGGAGAAATATTGGAAGTCCAAACCAATACGGGGCCATCCAATTTCAACAGGGCTTGTTGCAACTTCACGTCTTACACAGTGTTATGATGTTTTGCAGCGTGCGATACCATCTATTCCAAATGGCCCCTGAGTAAGCTGTGATCCAAGATTCCAAATGGCCCCAGGGTAAGAGAGTGATCCAAGGACCCAGCTCCAAAGAAGCCAAATTCGTCGGGACGTGTGTTGGCAACCCAACAATGCCAACGTTGAAAAATGGGGTTTGGGACATCCTCGCGAGTGTGAATATTGCAGTGAAAAGTCTGTGAAAATCAAAATAAAAGTGCGGCTTCCTTTTCTTTCTTCAAATAATAGCGAACCTTTTCACTGGTGCAAGGTGGTTTTGCCGCTCTTTCGGGCGCATTTCATTCCAGGGAGAAAATATATCACGACCTTTTCACATCTTTTTGGAGTTTTCGTGTGGAACGAGGGTGAAGGACGCAAAGGACACACAAAAGCAATGACAAAATTTTTCTTTCCCTTTCAGGTCGCCTGCCGACAAAAGCGGATCTAGAGGTGGGGGATGAAATCCTGGAGGTTAACGGACGGTCGTTGGCCGATCCCACCCCATCCCTGAGTTTTCCAGGGCGGATATTTTAGTTTGGTGGTGCCGCTAGAGTAGGTTCGGCCCAGTCGGAGGCTGCTGAATTGCTCTGCGGCCCTGGTGGATGAAGGGAGAGTGGTGTGTCGGTGCGTTTGTATTGATCTCACTTCCTTATTCTATCTTTCTATCTGGCTTTCTCCAGAAGGTGCGGCATCTATACATCCTTGAGGGTGCCTCAGGCCTCGGTTGGCACGCCGGCTCGCACACACATCCCATCGTTCTCTAGAAGGTGAAAGCGCACGAAACTGAATTAGATGCTAGATCTATGTGGTGATTACTTTTTGATCCATGGGGTGGTGTTGGTATTGGGGTTGACTTCAGATACTTCGGTTGGGAATGGGTCGGTAGTGGCAGCGCTCCACAAACAAGGCAATACGTGAAATTCAGTTGCGGAGCTGAGTTTGCTGGAGTCGCGGAAGTTTGCGTGTGATCCGGGCGCTGATCTGCGGTTCATTGCAGTGAGGCTTTTCGCGACCAGTCGATGGTCCAACTAGACAAGGGAAAAGTGTGAATTTTTGACTGTGCGGAGCTGCTATCCCTCGTCGTAAAGAGCCGCAAAACACGCGACATTCCTGGACAAACACAAAGGGGAAATTCCGAAGACCTGTGCAATGCCGAGGCCGCTAAACAAATGTGTTTCTTCAATTTCACGTATTACAAGAATCCGTGCGGTTTGAGGCGCATCGAGTCACAAATTTCAAAATCCTCCCACATTCCTGTGTCGTGAAGTTTTGACGAGCTCCAAGCAAGATCAGTCGCACTGGCGAGTGGTCCGAAGAAATATGCGTGTGCCCCTGATTAATATGCAATTATGCTTATCTCCGTGACACGCAAATTGTTGTTTTGGCAGAAATAAAGTCCCACCGCTTTTTTGCTGTGAATGGCACGATTTTTGCACGAAAGCCATGTTGTTCTGCGTTGGCTGTGCCGACAAGTGCTTTGATGTCAGCTCAACGTGTGGTTCGCCAACTTCTGACCTCTGTTGCGCCTCCGTTTACCCCTTTGGCGAACGTTTTGACCGGCCACGTCTGGGGCGTCATGACTTCTTGAAAGGTGAGGGGTCACAGCATCCCGTGATGACCGTAGACGAAGCAAATCTCAGGTTCGACACAAGTCCGGCCATGATCACCCGTTAAAACTCGACACACTCGCATTTGGGAGCTGCGCCCCAAGGTGGGTGAGCTTCCGGGCATTGGTCCTGTCCTCCGCAGAGTCTGATCCACCATGGTGGACCTGGGTGGATATGTTATCATATTGGTGGAGACGAAGGATCAGAAAATTAAACTCTATGGTAAGATCATGACAAGTTCTCTCGAAGAAATAACGTCCTTTGCCACAATGTCAGATGGGAATCCAAATTTCATGTCCGGCAGCAAATACAGGGTCTACCAAAAGTATTCGAACACAGCAGAAATTTTGATGGCCTGACTGGCCATTTGGTTTTGCAGCGCGCGACGCCACATATTCCAAACGACCATTGAATTGAAACCGAGCTCCTATGTTCGAAAACTTTTGGTTTTCAGAACGTGACAAATAGGTCCATTGAAAATCAAATTATCATCAAATTCCGTCATTTACGACGAATTTTTGTTTTCATCTGATGGCTTGCCGTTTTAACTTTTTGAACATTTCCACCTGACTTTCACCGGACACCGTCAACAGGGGGCGTCATTTCGGGGGGCACTCCCCCTGACAGGAAATGCCCTCAGCTGTTCGCTTGCCCCCGGTAGTGCTTTTAACTCATTCTGGTGAGAAATTTGGCCTCCAGAACAGAAATATTGATTAAAAAATACCCAAAATTTCAAAATGTCTTAATTGATTCCAGGAGGCACCACCCCAAACCTCCCGCCAAAGACTCAGCCCCATCCCGTAGACCCCAATCACTGGGCATCCACCGCCAGACTAGGTCAGCAATCTGAGCCGTCCCTGAAGAATGACCCCCGCGAAAACCTGAAATGACACCCTGGACTGCTATGTGGCAATACCCAGTTCTGCGTCACATGGAGCGAACAATTAATTGTCACCCAACTTTGTCCGGTGGCAATTGTTCTGTGGTAACCAGAAAACGCGTCACTTTGGCCCAACTTCTCTAATCTGACAAAAGTCAGGCAGAAAAATGACACCCCAATGTGACAAGCCTTGTAACTGCAGTGACAATTGGTGAAAAAAAAAAAAAAAAAACAAAAAAAAAAAACACAGAAACAACAAAGACATGCTTGCGTGAATAAAAAATGATGAGTTTAATTAATTAATTAATTAATTAATTAATTAATTAATTTAATTAATTTAATTAATTTCGCTTGAGGCTGCTTCAGTGTTCTGGAATGCCAGATCTGAGACTGGGATTGTCTCCCGTAATGACCGAAAGAACAGAGAAAAGAATTGAAATTGTTTTGCGCATTTTCGGGCATTTGCCCAAAACTATGTGAAAGCTGATGAAAATTGCACAAAATTTGTCGTTTTTCCCTGCATCATCCATGCATAAATCAGTGAAGGGACAGCAGTTGTGGACACTTTATCCCGAACGCGACGAAAAATGCGTTGCATTTTGGAAGGAGTTTTTGCGGCGCTTGAGGATGGTATAATCCTCCATTTGCCATTTCCCTGTGTGTACTTACAAAGCCATGTTTGAAGTGAAAGACTTCTTTCTGGATAAATGCATGATACGATGTGATGTGTTTGTCGTGTGTGGCGATGTATACTTGAGACTCGTGCAGGTTTTTGAGGATAACTTTAACTTTCCTTATCTCCCCCGGGGCTCTTCCGTTTTTTCTTCATTTTCTTCGTCACTTTCAGAACAAGACGCAAATGATGCTCACAGGATCAGGAAAAAAGGGAGTGGGAAAAAAACAAGAAATTGCTTTGGCTGCTTTCAACCGGCAACTCAGTCAAAGCCCAAATTGGTTTTGATATCCTGCGAGGCATAACGCCATGAGGCAGGCTTACCAAATCGTTGTCTCTTATGCTTTCAGGCTTCAGCCGCGACAGCTTAACTATCTCCGTCTTTTTCCACGGAGATAGGTTTTTTCTCGATCCCTGTGTGATTCAATTTCATGGCTTTTGATCCTCCCGATATTTTGATTATCTCCACCACTCGGTGACGTGTTATACAGAGTCTACAAAATGTCTTCGAACATTGAAGAAATATTGGAAGTCCAACCAATACAGGGGCCATCTGATTTCAACAGGGCTTGATACAATTTCACTGTTTCACACCTTACACGAGTGTCATGATGTTTTGCAGCATGCGAAGGCCATGTATTCTAAAATGGTCCCTGAGTAAGATGTGATCCAAGACCCAGCTCCAAAGAAGCCAAATTCATCGGGACGTGTGTTGGCAGCCCATCAATGGATCGGGGGACTGGGATAGAACGGACTGAGGCAGAATTGGACTGAGGCAGAAATGGACTGAGGCAGAATTGGACAAAGGAGGGAGTTTTGGAGGGAGTTTTTGCATGGAGGTGGTAGCTTACACCTGTCCTAACTTAACTTAACCTAACCTGACCTAACCTAACCCGGAGAAATTTAGAATATCAGCCTCCAAAAATGCAAAAATTCTGCCTCAGTCCACTTCTGCCTCAGTTCGTTCTGCCCCAGTCACCGGTCCCCCATCAATGCCAACGTTGAAAAATGGGGTTTGGACATCCTCGCGATTGAATATTTGCAGTGAAAAGTCTGTTGAAATATCAAAGTCGAAGCGCGACTTCCTTTTCTTTTCTTCAATTTGCGGACTTTTCAACGCAGGCGACAACTTCATTTTTCGGCTTGCGTTGGAGCAAGGGGGTTTGCCGCTATTTTGGGCGCATCTTCATTCCATGAAAAATATGTCACGACCTTTTCTCCCTTTTTTGGAGTTTTGGTGTGAACAAGGGTCAAGGACGCAAAGGACAAAAAGTCAATGAACGAAATTTGTCTTTCTCTTTCAGGGTCGCCTGCCGACAAAGCGGATCTAGAGGTGGGGGATGAAATCCTGGAGGTTAACGGACGGTCGTTGGCCGATGCCACCCACACCGAAGTTATTTCACATATTCACCAAGTAAGATCAATTATCATCATTATTTATCATCCACCTCATTATTTATCATCAATAATTATCATCAGTTTGCGTTTGCGACTGCCATTCTTCCCAATTTGCAGAGTCGATTTTTTCTAAATCATTCGTTCCTCTCATAAATTAACAATCCAATAAATAAAATATGATTCACAATTTTTTCATAATTTTTTTATCATCAATAATCGGTGGTCCCTGAAAACCGGACAGGACTGCCGGACAGGACCACCGGACCGACCCAGACGGGTTAGGTTAGGTTAGATTAGGTTAGGATAGTCTATCCTAACCTAATCTAACCTAACCTAAACTGTCCGGTCGGTCCGGCGGTCCTTTCTGCCTGTCCGGCAGTCCTGTCCGGCTGTCCGGTTTTCAGGGACCACCTCAATAATCAATAAAATTCTGATTCCGCTGCCATCCTTCCCAATTCGTAGCAGCGTCGATATTTTTTAAACCATTCGCAAAAGTGAGGTGATCGAGAAACGATTGTATTTGTTTGTGAGGTTTACGATTTCCAAGAGGCACAACGTTTCAAAGACGGCCTCGGTTTTTGCTCTATCCTGATTACAATGTGCGACCAAAATTTTGGCCTTGAAATTCACAAAATTCAAATGTGACTTTTTTATTTTTTGGTCACTGATCAAATTTGGATCAAATTTGTGCGAGTTGACAACGTTTGCAACATTGAACAAAAAGGCTGCAATAATAAATTCAAAAGGCCAAATTCAAATTTTCCATGAAAAAAGAGAAATTCCATGAAAAAAGCAAGAACCACTTTCTGGGTTTCAGATTAACAAAACAACGTGAGGAATAGTGAACAGCATGCATAAGATCGCTTTTTCGCTTCTTTAAATGATTTCCGTAGGAAGTTTAATGAGATACGATACTAACCATTTCTGCCTTTTGTTTCAGTGTATACGATCCAGGACCATTTGCCTTCGGGTCAAGAGAAGGAGTGGGAACAAGATAGGTGAGATTTTGTCACCAAAATTGCCATTTTTTCGTTTCTCAAGAAATCACAAACCAAATTCGTGTGCAGCCCACAAGATAAAAAAAAACAGTCGGAGAAAAGTCATTCTGCTAACATTGCGCCAATATGAGCGTATCTTTTGGGAATTGCTTTCAGTACAAAATGTTAAAAAATGTCCATATTGTGTGTCTGTCCATCCATCATTGGCCGTTGTTTATTCTTTATTACACTACACCTACTGAATCACTGAATATTCCAAAGAGATGCTTGATCGATGCTGCACACTTTTGATCAACGCCGAAAAAAATATAACAGCAATTCATCAAATGTCAAATAATGAGATGTGAAGTTTTCGGGATTGAAATTTCAATTTGACATTTGATGAATTGCTGTTATATTTTTTATTTTCGGTCAACACAATCATTAATTCGTCATTGATTCCAAAGCGTTTCTCATTGGGAATAAGTCCGTTTTTCAACAATGATTTGCAATGGTTTTGAATCACATTCCCTTTCACAAATCTGCAAAAGACAATTTTTATCATTTTTCTGTTTGGATTCGCGATTGCAGATTTTTCGGTTTGAAAATTGAAAGTTTTCAAATATTGAATGCGCCACAATGCTTCGTCGTCCGTTGACCGGTTTTTTCCAAACACGAAAAATGAATGAAAAAATTCTCCACTCCACTTGACACTTCGGAAAAATCGGATTTGTTTGTTGTTTTCTGAAGGCAGGAAGGGTGAAGGTTGGCTCATGTCAAGGTTAGTTCGGGAGAAGTTCGGTTGGATGTGTCAATCCGCGCCTTTTACACCTTTTTACCCTTTCGAAAATTGGACATCGTTCCAGCCGCTCTTGTTGCATGGTGTCAAGTTTTGTCCATTGAAGGCAGCGATTCTAACGCAAAGGGCCACAAGAAAATTCAAGGATAATAAAAATGAATTCTTTGGGGACGTTGCCGTTGGCAGCTTTTGTGTCAACAAGGCAGTGGTGCTGGCGTCAGATGATCTCCTGTTCTTTCTGTTTGATGACAAAACCTATTAGTTATTACCTACACTGAATCTGCACATTTTTAAACTCTTCAGTTTAGATGCCTTTGGTACAGTGCTCAAAGTGTCCCGAAAAAAGGGCAGGAGCGCTTTCTCAAAAAAGGGCACATGAAAAATAGTAGGGCATTTCGTCCCTCAAGGAGGGCACTTCATCCCTCAAGGAGGGCACTTCGTCGCTCGAGGAGGGCACTTTCGTCCCTCAAAGAGGGCACTTCATCCATCAAGGGAACGAAAATTATCTTTTGGAGTGGGTCAATGTAATGCCTCGAAATTCATATTGTTCTATTGTCACTGAGTTCTTGACGTTTGACAAATTCAAGGTTTTGGTATAAAACTGACATGTTGTAAGGATATGATACCGTTCTCCCGCAGAAGGTCATGTAGCCCATTCTATTGTGGGAATATTTGCTTCAGTGCATCTCACTAGGTTTACGGTGAAGCCGAAAAAGTCCTGCGCCGTACCATGAATCACTTCCTGGGTTGGGCAGAAAAGCACATTTGGCATGCATTGGATTTTTTTCCGACTGGTTAATTTTCTGCACTTTAGCACTGTTTTTGTTTGCCAAAAACTCTTGACCAATGCCGAGAACAGAAAGTTTAAAACCAAAGTTTAAACGTTTTTGAAGAGAGAACATTTCCAGCATTCGGAGCACCTTAGCCTATAGCTCACGAGTGTTAAAAACCAGCCGGAGTCTTCCTTGTGGCACATCTTGTGAGGTTGGCAAGACATCAGGAGGTGCCTTCTCTTGATTTCTCTTGATGGAAGAGGTGGATTTTGATGAAACTTTTTGTCTCGGAAAGGTGAGGAAAGGCAATTCCAGGTGTGTGCAACGCTTAAAAACGTTCCTCAGAACAATTGCGAAATCATCCTTCGAATGGAATCATTGATGTAAAAGAGTGCCAATAGTTGAGATTCCTGTATAGCACGTTTGCATAAATTGCACGATTTTTTCTACGACAATATCCAATCGACCTGAGGAACAGCTTTTGAGAAAGCCTAAAATATCTAGAAAGCCAGCTAGTGTCTTTAGAAAGCCATCTTTCTAGAGACACCCAAATTATTGCATTTGATTATCCTAAATGACAACCTTATCTATGAGAGAATTCAACTCGGCACCATCATCGCTTGCATCATGTTGACAATGTTGAGTGTTGTGTTTCCATGACAAAAATCGATGCCGCTTTGAATTATCTGATTGATAAAAGACGCCATATGACATTCAAATGCAATATGATTCTGGTATCTTTGGAAAGCAGAAAGCTTTCATAACAGGTGCCTAACTCTTCCGCAGATCGATGGCAGGATTACAGCAGAAAAAATCGAGCAACTGATGAAAATATTGCCAGGTGCGGGGGGGAGAAATCCCCTCCAACCTTTGGGAAAACTGACGAAAGTTTGGAAAATTTATTGCAAATTTTTCGGGAAAGGTGGGAAATCGCCTCTTGGAGAAAATCGAATTCCCTTTCCTTGCTCTCTCCTCTCTCTCTTTCCCCGTCTCTGTCTCTCTATGTGCATACGGGACAGCTGAAACACTGCCAGCACAAAAGGTGCGCCAAAGATCAATTCGCTTGGTCTAAAATTGCACAATCCCACTCTACCCCATCACTATGGCAATGACTAATCGAACGACTAACGATTCGAACTGTTTCAGCTATCAGTTTCCGCATTCTTTTACCATGATCCATGCATCAATCAGAAGATGAATGACCATGCCGGGGATGAGAGCAAGTGTATTTGATTCAAACAGACAAGAGATTGAATTGAGCTGTGTCTGCCCATACTTTGGCCAAGGCATGTAAAATAAGAAGTGAAAGAACTGCGCTCCATTTAACATGGAGTCAAATGGGAGCAGAAATGAGACCGAAATGTGTACTGCTGGATTGCAGCGTATCAAGGCGGAGTGCGCTGCGAAAGACATGCGAGTGAATGGCGGACCGCGGTGCGATACCCACAGAAAGTTAAATTTCTCCTGAACAAAGCGACTGTTTTTGATGCGGCTTGCTCTGGTGCAAAGCTGAAAAATGAGCGCTTCCACACATGTATAATGATCCCAACCTTTCCGGTAAAACTCTAAAACCATTTGCACAAAAGTGCTCAAATTTCGGTGTTATAAAATTCCGGGTTCCTGCCAGGCATTTTCAAAGATTGTGCAATTTTTTCAGTTACAACATGGTTACAACCTGCAGAAGAGTTGTAGAGGAAGCCTTCTAGTTTCCAAAAATACCAAAATCGTTGAATTTGAACACCATTTGGCAATTTTATGAACAGAGACAACGCGACATGGCAGCATCGTTTCGTTTTTGAGGGGGGAAGAGGCCGCGACTCCCAGGCCATAAAATTGCCAAATGGTGTTCAAATTCAACGGTTTTTGTATTTTTGGAAACTAGAAGGCTTCCTCTACAACTCTTCCGCAGGTCGTAACCATGTTATAACGGAAAAATTTGCGCAATCTTTGAAAACACTTGGCAGGAACCCGGAATTTTACAACACCGAAATTCGAACACTATTGTTACTCAAATGGTTTAAGAGTTTTACCCGACGAAAGGTTGTGATCATTATACATGTGTGGAAGCTCTAATTTTTCAGCTTTGCACCACAGCAAGCCGCATCAAAAACCGCCGCTTTGTTCAGGAGAAATTTAACTTTCTGTGGGCATCGCACCGCAGTCCGCCATTCACTCGCATGTCTTTCGTAGCTCACTCCGCCTTGATACGCCGCAACACCACAATGCACTTTTTGTGCCACGAAAATCCCGGAGTTCGTTCACTTGTTCTTTTACACGCCTTGCTTTGGCGCTGCTTATTTTCCTTTTCTGAAGATTTCCAATGTCCTGTCTTTTGTCATTACAACAGTCAACACAATGTGCCTGTATTACTTTTGGATTTGGATCAGC
>JASGXE010016005.1:0-10245 GCA_030068105.1 Sinentomon sp. SZTP_YWyxl | reverse complement strand
AAGGAAACAAAAATATGGTTTCATTGTATCGCAATTGAAATTCTGTGAATTTCTTAATTCGATTGCGAATTTGGACTTCCAAGAATGTCTCGGGGTCGGGCCGTTTGAGAGCTTCTTCCAACTACGAGTAGCGGGATGACCAAGCCAGCAAGCTACTCTGAAGTGACGTCTCTGAAGAGAAATTATCCAAGGAAGAACGGGATTAGCCTGAAGAATGGACGAGTCGTCACGATCCTGGATGACAAGCAGAGGGCTTTCCAGGTGAGAGAAGGGACATATCTGGGTGAAAGATCATGCGCTAGCCCAGACAAGGGGTCTGGAGGCAGAGCCTCCCATATGTCGGGGCCTGGGGCAAAGGCCCAGCCGAGTTTCAAAGAGCAGAGCCCCTGGCGGAGGTCTGCCAAGGAGGCAGAGCCTCACAGTGGCTGAAGAAATGTTGAGATTTTTGGGTGCATTTTGGGGGGTCAAAATTGGCGTTCAAGAGGACAAATTCCCACCAGGACGAGACAAGAGCAGATGTCAGGAAGGGGCAAACGGGCAGCTAGGGGGCACAGATCTTTAAAACCATTCAGGAAGGGGCACAGACTGGGTCGCAGACGGAGGAGAATAACTTAGGGTGTGGAGGGGCCTCGGCCCGCAGTGCTTTTATTTGCCCTTGTGAGTGAAAGACAGTATTTCACAGAACTGCTGCTGAAGTTCAATGGGAGAATGACTGTGGCAGAGATGATGCGGTCTTTTTCACAGGTGAGGAGCCATGAAAATTGCATTGATGTCAGATGTGGGATTATTTGCATGACAATTTTTGGGACGTTTCTTTGGCAGATGTGGTCGCCGGCGTCCTGCACGATCTGCCCCACAAACTTCTTCCCTCTGCAAAGCCCCGAGTGAACCTTGTGAACAGGTTCGTCTCAGCAAACATCCAGCAGATGCGCATTGTTGTCCACGAAATTTGGGAGTTGAAACAAGGAAAGTCTTCTCTTAACATTCTGACTCAGGGCTGGGTAACAGCAAGCGACATGCTCGTGTTGTATAAATTTTTAATCAATGCAGTTCCTTGCAGAGAAGCGAACGAGGAGGGGAATTCAGAGTTGATCGAGTTACAAAGCGGCAGAACATCGCCGCCAAATTGTTTGACCTGTGTGGTATGATTATTGAATAATTGAAAACAGCAAAACTAAAACGGGAAATTCACACCTTCGGAAGGTGGCCCAAAAGGTGCGAGATTGGAACTCATCGCTTGCCCAGAAAATCTCCTAAAATGCACAGGAAGTGCTCGATTTGGAGTTGGTTGACTGCATGTCTTTCGATGTGATGCAAAATGAACTGTGTCTATTTGGCCTGCAAGTTGTTGAGATTCTTTTCACCTGGAGCCACAGACGCCCAGTAGAACCTGATTCCATAAACCACATGCGAGTACCAAATCCTCACGTTTCGGTGCAAATCCTGAGAGTCCAAATTACGTACTATTTCAATGTGCTGTTTTTCAGAAACGTGTCCTTTTGAATTTGACCTCAACCCAGCCATTCGAAGACGTCGTGTTTGATCTGGGAAAGGCGGTTGGAGTCAAGAATGCTGACAAGTTGTGCACCCCCTGGGGTCAAGAGGTCAGTCCATCACATATTTTGCAGCCGCACAAACATTTGGAGTAGTGTGTCTTGTAAAAATTGTACGAGTATGTTTAGCTTCGAACTCGCTTCCTTGATGGCTAATATTTTTTCTGGAGAAGAAAAAAGAAATTTTATCTGAAAAAAAAAAAAAACATGCGAAATAATTTCACAACAATTATTGTCATTGCTCGCCAGTGCTTTAATTGTGCTGGCTCCCTCCGGCTCTCAGAGCTGGCCGACCTTGGAGCTGCAAGCTTCCCGAGCCATCTGTCCTTTTCCACCTGGGTGGTGGAGTGGAAGTCTTGCCATTGAAGCCCTGCACGTTTTTTTTTCATCTTTTTTTGCTAAAAAAAAGTGGCTGTGCTTGATTCATATGTGTCCTTTTGTTCTGAAATCCTCATCCTGTTCTTGTCCTTTCGAAAAGCGAACTGGCCCAAAGGCCCTTTTCAAAACTACCCTGCCTTTTTTTTCAAAATTTTGTGTGCTTGCCGATTTATTTGTACAATTTAAGCACTGTTGCCCCCACGAGTGCCTACTTCCTACTTACTTTATACATCAACAAAAAAAAAAAAAAGCCTACTTCCGAATCTCGGCAGACAACATGGGGTAGAAATAATTTCGCGGACTTTGTGTTGGCTCAATAGTGGGCGACGTCACAGTTTGATTGACCATAATAAAGGAATGAGGTAAATGAACAGCAAATCATGCCTCCATCAGCAAATCATACAGTGGAAATCTTTACGCCAGAGAGCGGAAAAATATCCTGACAAGTGGAAAAATTGAGTCATAAATACGTTTTCGGTGAAATACGTGTGGCATTCGAAAATCACTGCTTGGACGACGGACCGAACGTGCGAGCAGCAAAAGACCATGGCATGACCACCCGATCGTCCGATCTGCAGAAACTGACCGGAAATTTCGCACCATCCTTCAATGACATGGCCAGCGGTGCCGAAATTTCTCTCGTTCTTCGACAGAGAAAAATTCAAGCCCCAAAAGAAATCGAGTTTCTTATTGCTTGCAGCGTTCATGTCAATGATTTCCTGTCCGACATGTGTCGTTACACACGCCATTAATCGAGAGCATTTCTCACCTTTAGGTCCACGGTTTCTCTCAGTTGAAGCACGAATTCTGGAACGTCAACGTCTTCCACATCAGCTCCTCGTCGAGCTCGGATGAGAACTTCCATAATCAGGACCACCACCGCGGTGGGATAGCGATGCGGTTGCGTGGCAACGAAAGACGATCGCGATCTCCTTCTTCTGTCAACACCACTTCCAATTCGTCGAGCAATCAAACGGGGTACCATCACTTGCATCAGGCACGAGTGAACAGCCCCAAGTTGCCTGAATTGGTGCCTGGAGGTGAGTTAGAGTTTTGCAGCGGTTTCGGTAAGCCAATATGGGTCTTTCTTTGGAGGGGACTTGACAAGACCTTCCGGCAATCATCAATAATCTTCGATTGATTCCCCGTCGTCAGTCACACTCGGCTTTGAGGCAAACGTTAATTTTGTGGATAGATTTGCGTTGCAAAATTTTCATTTCTGTGCCAGCGCTATTTTTCGTTGGTATGAAGGATGCACCCATCTTCTGAATTGGCTCATGCCTCATTGAGTCGAACATGAGTGTTCGTTTTATCAAGTCCCAGTCCCAGCAGCCAGCACACGAAACACTCGTAAAATTCATCAAGTTTCGCAACTTTGTGTCCTTATTTTATGCAAGCGTTCCAAAGCGCCTTTCAGTAAAAATTGCAGAGTTGCGAGGCGTTAGCACTCGCATAGATAGGCCGATGGTGCTCCTCGAATTCGTTTTCAGAATTGAAATGATATGAAAAAAAATGAACTTTATGAATTCTAACAGTCATCATAATAACATCAGATGATTTATACGAATAGAATCGTGCGTGATTCTGATGAATATAGTTTTTGTTCTGAGCGGAACAATTTGCAAGAGGTCAAAACTGGTCCAACTGGATTGAGTTTATGTGTTGTTGGCGATCGGTGTCTGAGTGAACTCAAAATTCGCTGCATGTTATTGCGTTATATCTTTTGCAAAATAGGTCCCATTCTTTGCCGAGAAAAAGCTGGTCAAGTGTAAAACGTACCATATTGACCAAGAATCGCAGAAATGAAAGCCTGCAGCATTGAACCTGCAGCATGAAACCTGCAAAGCAAAACATACAGAACCTGCAGCATCAGTTGTCAAGGAAGTAATGAGTATTTTTACGTGAAAAGGACTTCGTTTCATGATCTTTTTTGTGAGGGTGGGCGGGAAAGTTCTGCAGGAGTCACTGAATGAAACAGCCACTCAAAACTAATTTAATCAGCAGCGGGTGACAGACTTTTATCTGACTCTGGGTCGAAGAATGGTGCCAAATGTGCCGATCGATAAGACTATGAAATGGGAGTATTTGCCCCCGTGCAGCAAAATGATGTTCACTTTGCCTTCTGTTTATTGTTATTCCTTCCAGACGAATCAAGGCAGGCCAAGAACTATCTGAGAAACGTCTACAAAAATGTGAGGCAGGTCTATTCTACTTCCAAATCCGTCTTACCAAGAATAGTTGAAAATAACCACGCTCCGAGGAAAGTTCTGCAGCTGGATTGGGTGTATCCTTTTTTATGTTTGGGTGTAAGGGTACCCACCTTGTTTTTCAGTCGTTATAAGAGTATAAAAAACGGAATACGCTATTTTCATCCAACCAATTACATGTCCAACACATGATGCATCACAAGGCTGGTTAATAAAAACTTGCGCAGGTGAACAGAAGACAATGATCCGAATTCAATCTATCATTTTGAATCCGTGGATTGTTTTTTGTGCGCCAAATCGCATTAAAAACAATCCGTGGATTCAAAGATGTTC
The DNA here is from genome assembly GCA_030068105.1 of Sinentomon sp. SZTP_YWyxl. Lineage (NCBI taxonomy): Eukaryota > Metazoa > Arthropoda > Protura > Sinentomata > Sinentomidae > Sinentomon > Sinentomon sp. SZTP_YWyxl. The sequence continues at coordinate 5,774 of JASGXE010016005.1, read as the reverse complement.
GGTACCCGTTAATGAATTCGCACCACTGTAAACGAGCACATTTAAATTCGCATTGTTTTACAGCATCAACCCTTATGAATATGCGAAAGCCTCAAGGAAACCTTTCAACATAAGAAGGCCAATCGTTCAGGTCGGAAGAGAGGAGTCAAAACAGGGCGTTTTTTCTCGTTTTCAACATGAAGCCTCTGTTCAAAAGGCTGCAGCAGTGAAGAAATCGCCTTAAGTTTTTGTGATTACGAATATGAGGGTCCTGCTTCATGACCTTTTACCCAGATGGTCCCGTGTGACAAATTGACACGGTGTCGGTGAGAAAACACATTTCACTCACATTGCTGATGACAATGCCAAATGATTCAGAGCAGTACTCCCATGTATGCCTATACCGTCATGTCTTTTCTTTCCCGATTTCGCCTCTCTGCGATATTGCCATATTTTCCGCCGGGCTACGTTTTTTCTTTTATCTGTTCTGTTCATACGTTATTGACCGTATTGCCATTACTTTCCTTAACGACGTTCCAAATGGACCATCAGATTCGGCTACGATGCCAATTGCCACAACCTGTGCATTCTTCCAAACAGCGAAATACTGTACAGTGTGTCAAATATAGCAGTGTTCCTCAATACCAGGAAAGACACCCAGCGGCATTACTGCGAACACACAGGTGACATTCAATGGTGAGATTAATTATTTCAAAAGAAAATGTTTGTTTTTTTTTTGTTTGTCGTTTGTAACAAATTGTACAGTCGTTCAAATTAACCGGATATTGGGTTGTTTTCCCATTTACACGCCTGACGTTTGAGACTGTCAGAATACTGGGCAATTGGTGGCGAAACTTTGCCGAAGGGACCTTTTAGACTGGTCACCGGCTGTTTTTTATTTCCGGAAATTCTTCTTGTGTGGAGAAACCTGAAATCAAGTGTCCATCCCAAACCTATCAGCTGTTGCTGCACTGATGTCATTCATGAACATGCCAACATTGTGTCAGAAACAGACAGAAGGAGACACGTTTTCGACAGGATGTCCCAGCAGGAAGGCACCAATTCCATCAATCAGATCAGCATAAAAAGTCTGTAAAAGACACGTTGCAAATTGTGCCGTGTTACCTTTGGACAACATTACAGAGCGATAATTGTCATTTGGCTTCGCACGGCCGCGCGCCAACATCATTTGCATTTCTACTGAGACTTCGTGGATGGAACTGAAAGAACCAGCGAAATACATATTTTAGTTGGTAAGCAGATTGCTAAAAGGTTTTCAACGTGTCTGATGTCAGTGGCAGAAAGTTCAACTAGTCCATATGACACTTGCAAGATTTTTGATTTCATCGGCCAAATTAGATTGATTTGCCAATTTTGAAGGACAGGTTTCTGAGACGAGTATAGGCGATGACGGCCAAAGTAAAAAAAACAAAGATCACACTTGCAGCCGTCAATTTGACTTGTCACTTGGACAAAAACCTTGATTTTTTGCTGTGGTGCCATCATATTTCACCTTTTGCATCTGGAAACCCCATGTTTTTCCTGCAATAGAAGATGCTCGAATTTTTAATCGTTTTAATTTTCAGCGTCGCCCTTCAGCCAGAAACCGAGGCAGCAGCGTCAGCCCAAACCGGCAGTGGGTCAGCCGGCGGTGCTGGTCCACCCCACATCAGGGTCTGGAATCCACATACCTTGCAAACAGTTCAAGTGCTTGGCCAGTTCATGATTAACAACGGAATTGTGGCGCTGCAGTTTTCGCAAGCTGTGAGTGGAGGGCGTAGGTTGCCCATTGCTATTTTGCGTCTCATGACTTCATTTCAACCATCGCGATTGCTGACAGATTCGTCGCAGTTTAAAAACTTTGCGGAGAATGTCGCCTCAATTATTGAGAACGGTTCCAACCTCCTTCGTTCCTCGATCGTTATGACCTCGAGTCTGAGCTCAGCTCAAATTGACAGATGAGCGAAGTTGACCTTGATCTCCCTGGCCGAACGCCATGCGTGCAACAGAGGTCGTTCCCCTGTGCCTGACAGATACTCGTATAAGGTTCTCAAAAGTCACTTGACAACTCCAGAAAAGTGCATTGCAGTTTTGAAGCGACTCTGGAAGCTTGGAGTGGAGTTTGTTCCAATTCGAATGGATAGGTATCACCTCAGCAGGCAGCCTTACCAATCTGAACCTGAAATCGGTCAAAATAGCAAATGGCAGGGGTTGTCAAGTGACTTTTGGGAAACCCTGTAGGCTATACCTATGACAGGAGAAAGAACCAAGCTACACAAACTTTTGTTCCATTCCTTAAGGGTTCAAAAGATCAAGGGAAGCTGATCTTGCTTCCCTTTTGGTGAAAGGAGATCTGGCGAAATCCGCTCACCGATCTGTCGAAATCCAGAGAGCTCCAGAAAAGAGCGGATTTCGCCGACGGTGTAGACTAACTCATTCTATTTTCAACTGTTTAACGCACATCGGAGTGGCGGGAGTACTGTGACATATGGCGTGGCTTCATGGAAACGCACCACATTCTAAACTCAGTCCCAAAGGCTTACAAATTAGCAAGAATATGCATCCACAGCACAAACGGTTGGAGCTTTTCAGTCTTGCTTGTTGGTATCTTCTGCACATCCAAATGAATAAATTCAATTGAGATTCGAGAAGACTGTTTACCATACCTTAATTTATTTTCATGCATTTTAAAAAATTATACTGGTCCAGTCCAGGTTTGAGGTAAAAACAACTCTACTTTGTTTAAGGTTTCATTTTCCACTTCGAATCAGGTTTTTCTTCGTCCCAGCAGATTTTATTGTCTTCTTCGTTTTTCAGGCTCAGACGCAATTTCGACTTTCTTCTGAATGTTTAAAACCCTTCTGTGCTTGACTGCACGCAAAAGAAATTAGACAGACCCTCTCGCTAGAAGTAACGTTTGATTGTTGTGTGCATGGAGGATATTTTATAAGAGCTATGTAAATTGCACGTGCACGGAAAAAGTTCGGCGCAATGACGCTGCAGAAGGCAAGACTGCCCCTTCGGTGCAAAACGGGTATGCAACAGGTCCATATTTTTGCTGTGTAGATATGTTGCATATGCACGAAAAAAGTTAGGCGTAACGACGCTACAGAAGGAAAAAGTGCCCCGTCGGTGCAAAACGTCTATATTTTTGCCATGTTTATTGCATATCACGGAAAAAGTAATGCGCAATGACGGAACAGAAGGAAAAAGTGCCCCTTCGGTGCAAAACGGGTATGCAACACGTCCATATTTTTGCTATGTACCTATATTGCATATGCACGAAAAAGTTAGGCGCAATGACGCAACAGAAGGAAAGAGTGCCCCTTCGGTGCAAAACGGGCATGCAACACGTCCATATTTTCGCTCTGTTTATTGCATATGCGCGGAAAAAGTTGGCGCAATGACGTAACAGAAGGAAAAGTGCAAAACGGGTATGCAACACGTCCATATTTTTGCGATGTATATTGCATGTAAGGCGCAATGACGCAACAGAAGGAAAAAGTGCCCCTTCGGTTCAAAACGGGTATGCAACACGTCCATATTGTTGCTATGTATATTGCATATGCACGGTAAAAGTTAGGCGCAATGACGCAACAGAAGGAAAAAGTGCCCCTTTGGTTCAAAACGGGTATGCAACACGTCCATATTGTTGCTTTGTATATTGCATATGCACGGTAAAAGTTAGGCGCAATGACGCAACAGAAGGAAAAAGTGCCCCTTTGGTTCAAAACGGGTATGCAACACGTCCATATTGTTGCTTTGTATATTGCATATGCACGGTAAAAGTTAGGCGCAATGACGCAACAGAAGGAAAAAGTGCCCCTTTGGTTCAAAACGGGTATGCAACACGTCCATATTGTTGCTTTGTATATTGCATATGCACGGTAAAAGTTAGGCGCAATGACGCAACAGAAGGAAAAAGTGCCCCTTTGGTTCAAAACGGGTATGCAACACGTCCATATTGTTGCTTTGTATATTGCATATGCACGGTAAAAGTTAGGCGCAATGACGCAACAGAAGGAAAAAGTGCCCCTTTGGTTCAAAACGGGTATGCAACACGTCCATATTGTTGCTTTGGAAATTGCATGTGCACGAAAAAAGTTAGGTGCAATGACGCAACAGGAAAAAGTGCCCCTTCGGTGCAAAACGGGTATGCAACACGTCCATATTGTTGCAATGTAAATTGCATATGCACGGGAAAAGTTAGGCGGTAAAGTAGGTCACCAACACATTCTCTGATGACTTCCGCTTGCTGCGTGTTCTCTTAATGGTGCTTTATTAGACCGCTTGCTGCTTGTTCTCTGAATGGTGCTGCGTTAGAAGCCGGGCAATGTAGCCCTTCTCGCCGAGCCACCGGCCGCATGGCTGTCAGCTAATAATGGCGGTATATGGTGTTGTTGACAATACGAATAGTTTCACTGCGCAGACAAAAAAGTCTTTTTTCTTCTCGCTTTCAGGAGGGTTGTGGTCAGTTGTTGGCCATGGAGCAGGGAGCCGATGGACTGCTCTACATATGGATTTGGAAATCAGGCCAACCACTCTGCAAAGTAAAGGTAATAAAGTTATCGCAAATGTTGCTTTGCGAGCCTTAGCTGATGTCCTTATAGAAGGATACACCAATGTCAAACTTTGTTGGAATTATTTGATCTCAGATGATCTGAAATTACTCATCCGTTTCACAGTAATCGTGTTGGATTTCGGATAAAAATGCGTGGGGCATCGAAGGATGATTTGTTGACGCATCCATGTGACGCATGCTTTTTCTGAACGTTTTGTGAAAAACGTGTTTGACATTCCACTATCCAAAAAGCGTTTCGATTTGAAAGGGAATCCAAGAAATTACCTAGTAAAAAGGATTACCTGCACTAAAATTTTTTGAATGAGAAAGCTTTGCCAGGGGCCGCTGAGAACTCTGGCTGGGCCATGTGTGTTGAAGTTGAAACCCCATAGAGAATTAATGAACCTCCATTTTAACAGAAACAGCAAACTGAGTCCGTTTTCTCAGATCGGTTCTCTTTTCGTTCTCAATGATTGCAGACAAAACAGAAACACATTCGAGGTGCCATCTTCCACAATCAAGATCCGAATTTGATAATCACATTTGGCTTCCAGCATCTGACATTTTGGAATCGAAATGGCTCTGGGTTTTCAGAGCAGATGGAATTGGCAGATCCGGTAAGAACGGCATCAAATCAGTTGTTGAACAAAATGTTTTGAGGAACTTCACTTGACTTTTGGACACTTTCGGAGCACGGATAGCCCGAGCCGATAGGTACAAATAGAAAATAAATCGTGCTCTCAGAACAATAATATTCATCCAACCATCCTGCGGGATGAGACCTGGGGTCGACGGACGCGGTGAATTGCGTGCCACAAAAACATTCGCCGTTGTCTCCCACAAAACATTTTCTTTTTGCCTCCCATCCATTTGTTTTTGTTGTGCACTCCATTTTGAAACCGCTTTTCTGAGGGAACAATGTCTGGATTCCGCAGTCAGAACCGCTATATGGATCGCTTACAGATCTCCGTCTAACGAAAGATAAGGCGACAATTCCGCTTTTTCTAGCATCTGGCTGTCGTGAATTTTGAGAACATTCGTTTTTCTCAGTGCAGATTTGCATTTTCCTTTTCCAGCCACATTCCGTGCATGGAACGTCCCCATTCCTTGAATGCTTGCACACGTGCATGAAAGCATCACAAGGTCCGCAACTCTGGTCGATGAAATTGGCTACTTTAAGGTCCACATTTTATTAATGTCTTCATTTCCCAGGAAATTGATGTTGCATTGTATT
>JASGXE010016004.1:0-11333 GCA_030068105.1 Sinentomon sp. SZTP_YWyxl | reverse complement strand
AACGCAACGAAATACGATTTCCGGAAGCGGTAGGCAAGGGCTGTCGATTGAAGCCGCTTTCGAAACCAGGTTCTCAGGGAATGACTTTCGTTGAGCGGGGAAACACACCCGTGTCACGCGTGGTGACAGGTTCGTGCTTGCTAAATCAAATCGCATCGCCCATGCAAGAGGGGATTTTAATGGGTTCTCGGATAAAGCTGTACCGGGATTAAAAGATCGAAGCCGGTATTCTCAGGTAGAAACACAGTTCAAAACTTTCGTCGGTACTCTTTTCACTACCCTTTTCGTACAAAAAATTTTCGTTGAAATTCGATGACCCCTCTATTAGGCGCTCCTTCCAGATTTCAAAGCTGAGAGATCAATGCGGGACTAGCTGAGAGATCAATGTGAGATTTTAAAGATATGGGGAACAAAATGCCCCTTAAAAGAATGGAATGGTGACTGCCCGTCCCACTTACGCCGTTAGGCGCTTGGCAGGCTTCGGACTGCCCTTGGCGTGGTTAACAGCACCATTATTATTTGTATACCGCCACTCCAGCTAGCGTAATTTGGGCGGTGAGTCACAGAGCATTGGGTGAAAATGGAGGGGCTCCGCTTCGGCAACAGGCCGGCCGACCTCGGTCGGTTTATATCCCGCGTTCAGGTACCGGTTTTACACCCAAGCCCTGCTTGGTTTTCCCGGCTGTGCCGGTTTTAAACCTGCCTTCCTGGCAGTTTTTTACCTGTCCCTTTTGGGGCAGTTTTAAAATCCCGGTCCCGCACGGGCTTCACCCGAGCATCAAGAGCCAACAAACCCGGCCTCCGCGGAAGCCTCTCCTATGCTCGGCTGCCTTGACTGGCAAGCAACGAGCATATTTTAACGAGCTTTCTAATGCGAGGATCACTGCCTTGGCCGCACAGGGCCCCAACACAGGCTACCTCATATACGAAAAAATTAATTGAGAGATCAGTGTGAGATTTATTCAGAGATCAATGCGAGATTAACTGAGAGATCAATGCGGGATTAACCGATGGAGCAATGCGGGATTAACGGACACATCAATGCGGTACTGACTGAGAGATCAATGTGAGATTAACTGAAAGATCAGTGTGAGATTTCTGAGAGATTGACTCGAGATTAACTGAGAGATCAATACGAGAATAACTGAGATACAAAACTGAGAGACCAATGCGGGATTAACGCTTATGGGGGGAGGTAAATTTTGTTTTTTACTTCAATGCCAAAAATTTGCCTCACAACGCGGAGCACTGCATGGGTCGATGCAAAAATAATGAAACATTATTTGACAAGCATTCGTCTTTTGTGACCAAATTTTTGGACGAAGTAAGAATGGCAGTTCTCTATTATAAACACAGAAAGAGTTTGATACCCAATTCACATTCACGGGAAAGTTAGACACCCAATCCTCCCTTGAAATTTAAGAACAGAGGTACCAGACATCACACTCTTTCCAGATAGTAATTGCAACACATGCCGCTCCCACCTTCCGAGAAAGAGGCAGCGAAAGAGAGGAGGTGGAGAGAGACAGAGAGGGTGAGAGAGGCAGAGAGACAGAGAGGAACATGGAGAGAGGTTGAGAGAATAAGGAAAGGGCGAAGAAGAGAGTTTGGGAGACAGAGAGAAAAAGGAGAGAGGTTCAGAGTAAGAGGGAAAGGTAGAGAGGTTGATAGAAAGAGGCAGAGGTAGAGAGAGAGGGAGAGAGGTTGAGAGAGAGAGAGAGAAGGGAGAGGTTGAGAGAGGTTGAGAGAGGTTGAGAGAGGTTGAGAGAGGTTGAGAGAGGTTGAGAGAGATTAGAGGGATAGAAAGGGGAAGAGAGGCTAAGAGGGAGGGAGAGGTAGAGGTAGAGGGAGAGAGGTGAAAGAGAGGAGAGGGAGAGATAGGCAAGGGAAGGGAGTGAGGAAGACAGAGGGAAGATAAAGATAGCGAGAGAGAGAGAGAGAGAAACAGGAGGCGAGAACGGGGGAGATGGAATCGCATTACAAATGTCAGAAACCGGAATCCCTGTCTTTTTCAACAACAGATAAATCCTCGGTGCTCGATCAGACGAGCTGGCTTTTGCGTCACACTCGTATCCAACTAGGTCTTCGCAGTTGCCACTTGTCTACTCTCATAAAACAGCGGTGTTTGAGAAGAGCCCCCTCTACCAAGCTATTGTTATGTATAGATCCCTCCCGACTAAATGTCATACCCAAACGAGCCTTCCTTTATTCAAAAGGTCTGCAGAGAAATATTTGCGACTCTTGCCACCTTAATTCAATTCATTGATATGTTGTATATTCATGTCGTTTAATCATTGTTTGCCGCTTATTGCCTTATCGTTGTGCTTTCGTTTTTTTTTCTCCTTTTCTTTTATCAAGTTGCCTGTAAGAATAGCTTTGTGCTAAAGGTCGCTTTTTTCATTACGAAATAAAGAATTTTTGAATTTTTTGAATTTTTTTTGAAAGTTGAAATCACGTTTGCTCCTTGAATTCAAAACGGGTATGCAACTCGCTTAGTTCAAATTGATGTGTATTGCATACCGCTTGAATTTTTTAAGGGGCAAAAAACAGAAATATAAAAATACAAAAAAAAGATTGAATTGAAAGGGCAAATCTGAATTGAAAGGGCAAATAGAAATTTGAATGACCACGTGGAGGGGGTCTGCTCAGCAAACGAATTTTCTCCAAACCCCTTCACGGGTGATTACACATTCACTTTGTCGCACATTCATTTTGTTACATAATTCACTTTGTCGCATAAAGACGCGACAAGAATGGAATGTTACGAGTTAAAAAAATCGCTAAATAATATTCTGACTAAAAAAAGTCCGTCCATATTTTGCCTACACTCCAAACACGAAGTTCAGTTTGGAACACTATATTTTAACATGGGCTAGGTTGGAAGTGCTCTTTTAAGAAAACTTGGTCTGTTGTTGGAACACACTGAGTATTCCATTGGAACACCTCAAGTGTTCCATTGGAACACTAAAGGTGTTCCAATGGAACACATAATATGTTCCAAATCGCTCATGTGTTCCAAACCTCTGACAGGAATGTCACAGATTTGGAACACTCGGTGTGTTCCAAGAACACACTGAGTGTTCCATAAGAACACATTGAGTGTTCCATAAATGTTTCTAAAAGAACACCTCCTATCTAAGCCCATGTTAAAACATAATGTTCCAAACTGAACTTCGTGTTTAGAGTGTAGAGTTAAAGTGAAACAAAGGTCATTAAAAAGGTGTATTTGATTGACGTCGGAGACTGACCTTTCCGTTGCTCCCCGTCGTTCCACCGCCGTCGACAGACACGACCACGCCCTGCTGCAGACTACCCCGGCTGAGCAGCGACAGCACTGACGTTGTCTTCTGCAGTTCACAGGACACCTCACTCGCCTCGTCATAGTAGCTGGTCTCCCTTTCCCCGCCGTCGCCGAAAGGGCCAGCGGCCTCCTTCCTCAGCCGCTGACACCTCTCCTGCCTGTCCCGATGCTTGCCGTCCTGGAATCGCTTGAAGAGACCCGCCGGCCGAGATGATCCCGAGCCAGCAGCGCCCGAACCTGAGTCAATATCTTGCGACGTTGACCTAGGCATCTCGAGGCCTCCCCAGCAGTCCGCTGTCAACTGGGCCTGTCGGGAAAGGAACGGATAACATTCAGATCAGATTAGGGATGTCACGACGCGATTTTCAATGTTAGACCGATCCAAGGGCCAATTTGAAAGAGAAAAAGGCTTCCGTGTCGACCCATTATACAAGATAATAACCATAAAATTGAGCCATTTGCAGTTGCCGCAGTGGCCAGATGCGAGTATGGGAATCCGATATTCGCGTGGAAAAGTCGAGAAATCGAGATTCAGGACCGGCTTTTGCTGAATCATGTTTTGAAAGGAGCGGATATTTTGATATTTCGTGGTGTCGCCTTGACGACGAATGCAGGGAAAGATATAAAATCTGAAAGAGGCGGCAAACTCCACCCAAGTGTTGAAAAATTACAACAAAAATTGGTGGCAAGTCACCGCAATTTTGACCAATAGGAAATTCACAGAACAACAGATTATCGATAGCTGTCGATCATGCAGAATTGTTGTCCGCAAAAATGGAATATCCATTCGAAAGCTCATGGAAACAATTCCTATTTCATGGCATCTTCCTGCATTTTCGGCCACCAATCTAGCCCGGCTGTTTTTTGCCACTTTAAATGGCATTTTGCCACCAGTGGTTAGAAAGCGACCAAAATATTTGGTTGCCCCTGTATCAGATCATCCGTGCGTCGTTTCAAATGGTGATATCCGATCTCGACTGTCCTAATTGGGGGCAAAAATGGTCCAATGGCGTCATATTTTTCACAATTCCCTGGCAACAAGGTCTGGACTTTTCGGCATTTTTATTTGGGAAGCCCTGTCTTCGAAGCAAATGCGCCATTTTTCGGTTGGAATCCATGGATGGAATTTTAGCGAGAATGTGTCTCTTTGAGGTGATTAGACAATTCGACAAGCGTTAGGGAAAAGCCTGAAATGGACCAGGAACGAGATATGATTTATCTTGACGTTTTGGGAATTCCGTTCGGCTCAGGCAAATCCCAACCTGTTTAAATTGTGAAGTGATTTAACGCTGAATTTTAGGACGAATACGCATACACGGTCCGTCAAAAATTTCGCAAACATGAGGGAGAAATCCTAATGAACAAAGCCATCCAATTTCAAAAGGACGAATGGCAGTTTCACGTGTCACACGAAAGTTATGTTTTAGACTTAACACGCTGCTATTTACGCGCAGGTATAAATGGCGCCTTTATCAACATACAGGGTGCATTGTAAAGGTATGCGTAAAATTTGGGGAATATTGTTCTTCATGTCAATGCAAACGAAAATGAAAGAGTAAATTACTCGTGTTTTCGAAAACCCACCCATTATTATGGGGTTTTTGCCAATAACAGTTCGGCGTTCCCCATTTGTTACCATGGCAACCGGACATTTCTGAGCAAAAACGGTCGAAGGAATAGGATTTGGACAAAAGTTTTCTCGTTCATTTTTGTTCGTCTCATCCTGAGGAACTATGTCTGTGAATTTCATTCGATTCGGGTGATTTTTATTTTCGGACCCCCAAATGGGCCAGAATGGCCTCCGGGTCATTGTGGCCCATTTGGAAGAGCTGAAATAAGACGTTCCGGGTGGAGGCGCATTGGGAGTCGATGATTTCCATTTACAAATTAATTGCGGCACATATAAGACCAGATGGGGCAGACATTTACTCAATGTTCCTTTTTTCCTAATAAAAGCCAACCAAACCTAACCTAACCCTTACCCTTACTGCCCAATGCTTGTTGTCAACCCAGTGGCTGACGTCAGCCTATTGCGTGTTGCCCTTTCATTGCTTTGATACCGACCTTTTGGGCCTGGAAAGCGTTCCCGAAGATCACATATCCTCAAGTAGTTGTTGCTCGTAAGGTTAAACATATATATATACGGAGCTCATCAAAAGTCCTCAAACATAGGAGCTCGGTTTTAACTCAGGCGCCATTCAAAATACATGGCATCGCGCGCTGCAAAACATCATTACACTCGTGTGAGGTGTGAAGTTGCAATTCGCGCTGTTGAAATCAGATGGCCCCTGTATTAGCCTGGCCTTCAAAATATCGCCTATGTTCGAGGACTTTTGATAAGCTTCGTATAATATGTTTATATGGAGCATTATATCATATATATATATGGAGCATTATAATTTGATACATTTTGGGGATGTCCTGTATATGTAATTCCGTAAACGGATTTCAATTGACCGCCGATTAGCTTTCACTCACGTAAAGCATCATGTTAATGGATTGGCGCCATCATACATTCGTTCATACTGGATCGAGCCGTTTTTAGAGTGTATTCTTAATTTGCAAAATGCGTTTGCTTTCCCGGAACAATTTTTCCTTTGACATTGGTCGACAGCGGAAGAAAAAAGAAATTGGTTCTTGGCACAAAGCAGAAAAAATCACGGACGTACATTTCCAACAAAGAAATTATCACTGTGCAAACAAATGGAAAGAACGTCTCCGCCTGATTATACGGTGCAAAATGGGTATTAACCTGTCAAAACAGGGGAACAGTCGAAAAAAATAAATACGGTGAGTTGGGGACCGATTATTTCTTTCAAGAAATGGAATTTGGTGTCGGAAGCCAAAAAAATGTCAATTTTCGTGGTTTGAGGCTAGAGAGGAGAGTAGCGCCTTGGCGCACCCGCACCTACAGAGCAGGCACAGATCAACGCTATGGTTATAACCAGCATCGGCGAACACCTGCTAGTAGGTTGACAGCGATCAAGGCTGGTTCGGTGAGGTTTGGTTAGCTCCCTAAAAAATAAGAATGAAGAAATGAAGAAAGGAAAAAGGCAAGCCATGTCCGTGCAATTGCCTGTTCCAAATGTGGGGAATTCTGAACCATTTCTTGTTTCTCAAGTATACTTTGTACTTTCGTAAAGCGGACCTGCCAAGCATATTAAAATTTAGGATAAAATAAGGCTAAAATGAAGTTAAAATAGGGCTAAAATAAGGCTAAAATAGACCAAAATAATGCTTAAACAAATTAGACTAAAATAAGACTAAAATAATGCTGAAATAAGGCTGAAAGAAGAAGATGGCAAAATGGTACTAAAAAGGCTCAAATAAGGTTCAGAGGCCCAAATAAATAAACAAGACTCAAATGAAGCAAACTAGTTGTTGCAAACAAGTGGCGCCAACCTGCAGTCGAGCAATCGACGGCGAAAGCATTAAGCTCGTGACACCTTTCTTGTTGGGCAGTCGGATCCTGGCTCCATTTTCGACGAGATCCAGGACACATTCCCAGGGAACGTTCTCCTGAACGAGGCACAAGTGAAGAGGCGTGTTGCCGTAATTATCCTGGGTGTCTGGCGACGCCCCGTTGAACAGGAGCAACGAGACGAGGGTCGCATTGCCGTGGACGACGGCAAGAAAAAGCGGCGGGAGGGTGAACAGGTATGGGAACGTATAGATATCCTCGAATGTGATTGGTCGGCCGTCGTCGCGATTGGCCAATTGGATGTTTTCAATCGGCAAGGCAGAGCTGACGCGAAACGGTTTTCGCGGCATGCCGTTTTTCACTGGATACGGTATGCCACGCCCGTCACAGATGGACGACGCCCCCGACACGTCGGAGTAGCTCAGCGAGGCGGAAGCCGAGTTGTTGCGATGGGCACGCTTCCTTCGCTCGTGAGCCAGCAGCAGCTCACAGATGTCCACTTCCGGTCGCGGGGACGGCGTCCCGCTGGCGTCGCTGAGCTTCGAGTCGGAGTGGTGGTCCTTGCTCCCGGAGATGCTCAACAATATGCCCTTGAAGATCTCGCTGCTCCGACGCAGTTCGGCTAACACCCCGCCCTCAGCATCCCCGGCTGAACGCCTGTGCATGATGCCTTTATCCAGTAGGCGTGGCGAGAGAAGGGGACTGTTCCGTAGGGTGGCGCTCATCTTCCGCAGGCGTGCCTGGAGCGCTGCGGTGACCCCGCCCTCCACTGTCAGCAACGTTTTAGCACTTCTCCGTTCGAGCTCGCTTTCAAGGGAGAACGACCTCTGCCGCGGGAGAGGTTTATGTGGAGGTCTGCACTTCGTTTGAGGCTGCATTTTGGTCACTTGGTCGGCGGACTCGCACAGTTTTCGCTCCTCGCACGACTCTTGCGTCGTCACGCTCTGGTTCTGCTGCGGTTGCTGTTGGTCGCCCGTGCTGGTCGATCGTCGCTGGGACCTGTGCGCTGCCACCCAGCTGACGCGACGTGATCGACCCGTCCTTCTGTCGACGCGGAAACCGCTCTCCGCCGCCGAAACTTCCTCGCTGCTTCCACCATTCATCGAACCACTGTCGAGGCGTTGGTACTTTGGTCCGCTCGTGATGACGTCATCGTCGGCGGAATCACTGTCACCGTTCTCGTCGGAGGAGCACTGGGCGACAGCAATTCGAGGGCCTTCAGGGATCATGCGTCCCTGTTGGCCATGGCCGAAGGATGTCCGTGGAGGACTCCGGAATCGTCTCGGTTCGTGGCACTGGAATTCGGGTGTTCGACCACATTTGTTTGGGTCGACACCCCATCGGAGTAGAAGGCGGAGAACGTCGACAGATTCGTATTCGATGGCCAGGTGAACTGAGTTCAGGAAAGCGAACGGGATTTCTGAATCAACCTGTCCCCTGAAATGAGAAGAGATTGAAAAATGGGAGTAAAAACCTAATTGATTTTGTGCATGAGCCTAAAAATGAAATTGAACGAAAAAACTGGAAATCATAAGTTCCGATGAAAAAATGCAAAAATGATTTTGATTGTGAAAATAACAGAGAAAAGTATGAAAATGACGAGCAAAAATGAATTTTGGTGTTGTTTAGAAGCACGAGTGTGAAAATGGAAGAAAATGAAAACGAAAGTTGTGGTGAAAAATGGCAAAATGAATTTGATTATGACGGAAGATAAGTTTAAAAAAATGGAGAGTTAAAATGAATTCGATTTTGCTTAGAAGCCCGAGTGAAAATGAAAATACGAGTATTAGGTAAGTGAAAGTTAGAGTCATGCCAGAACCATGAATGAATGACTCTAAAAATGAAACAGGTAATAGTGCTCTACTCCAAACTTTGTCAAACTTAGTGCTTTGCTCCAAACTCTGTAAAACTCAGTGCTCTGCTCCAAACTTTGTTAAACTTAGTGCTCTGCTCCAAACTTTGTTAAACTTAGTGTTTTGCTGCAAACTTTGTTAAACTCAGTGCTTTGCTCCAAACTCTGTAAAACTCAGTGCTCTGCTCCAAACTTTGTTAAACTTAGTGTTTTGCTGCAAACTTTGTCAAACTCAGTGCTTTGGTCCAAACTCTGTAAAACTCAGTGCTCTGCTCCAAACTTTGTTAAACTCAGTGCTCTGCTCCAAACTTTGTTAAACTTAGTGTTTTGCTGCAAACTTTGTCAAACTCAGTGCTTTGGTCCAAACTCTGTAAAACTCAGTGCTCTGCTCCAAACTTTGTTAAACTCAGTCCTCTGCTCCAAACTATGTTAAACTTTGTGCTCTGCTCCAAACTTTGTTTAACTTAGAGCTCTGCTCCAAACTTTGTTAAACTCAGTGCTCTGCTCCAAACTATGTTAAACTTTGTGCTCTGCTCCAAACTTTGTTTAACTTAGAGCTCTGCTCCAAACTTTGTTAAACTTAGAGCTCTGCTCCAAACTTTGTTAAACTTAGTGCTCTGCTCCAAACTTTGTTAAACTTAGTGCTTTGCTCCAAACTCTGTTAAACTTAATGCTCTGCTCCAAACTTTGTTAAACTTAGTGCTCTGCTCCAAACTTTGTTAAACTTAGTGCTTTGCTCCAAACTCTGTTAAACTTAGTGCTCTGCTCCAAACTTTGTTAAACTTAGTGCTCTGCTCCAAACTTTTTAAAACTTAGTGCTTTGCTCCAAACTCTGTTAAACTTAGTGCTCTGCTCCAAACTTTGTTAAACTTAGTGCTCTGCTCCAAACTTTGTTAAACTTAGTGCTTTGCTCCAAACTTTGTTAAACTTAGTGCTCTGCTCCAAACTTTGTTAAACTTGGTGCTTTGCTCCAAACTCTGTTAAACTTAGTGCTCTTTCCAAACTTACCATGGGAATGGTAACATTTTCAACTTCATGTTCTTACCTGTTGGTGTTGGTTTCGGTGTTCTTCTTCGGGATGGTATCCTTCTCCCTCTTCTCATCGAGAAAGGACAACCTGTCGAGGACGCTCGATGCATTGGACACCTGCGTTCAGAAGAGACAAAAAAGAAAAAAAGAGAACGATTAAAGCGCTCGAAGCATTCGACATTTTCGTTCAGGAGAGACAAAATAGACAATAAAGAGAACTATTAAATCGCTCGATGCATTGGACACCTGCGTTCAGGAGAGACCAAAAAGACAAAAAGAGAACGATTAAAGCGCACAAAGCATTGGACACCTGTTCAGGAGAGACAAAACAATGCAAAAAGGTACGGGGCATACATCATAAAAATCCAACAAACTCAAAATCAAATTTATCAGGGTTTCCTTGATGGCAAGATTTGACCTGAAAATTTAAGAGTGTATATAAACAAAACAAGGGCGTAGGTGCAAAAATTGGACGAATTACTTCCAGGCCAGAACTCCTGACTCAAATATTGTTTGCTGACTCTACCTGAACGTACTTCCGACTACTCTAATGCTATTTATACAAGAGAGACGACGTGTCAAAAGCGTATGACGGGAGCCACTCGAAGAGCGAAGGGCGCTAGGTGTCGCACGCTAGGAGGCGGAGAAGTCAATAGGGTGCTTCTGGGTGTGGAGAAAAAAGAAAGGTCGCAGCCGGTGCCGTTCTCAAAATAAGGTGCGCGCTCAATACGGAGCTTATCAAAAGTCTTCGAACATAGGCGGTATTTTGAAGGACTGGTTAACACAGGGGCCATCTAATTTCAACCAGGGCTTGGTGCAACTTCACGCCTCACACGAGTGTCATGATGTTTTGCGGCGCATGCTGCCATTGATTCTAAACGGCGCCTGAGGTAATTATGAACACCCATGTTCGAAGACTTTTGATAAGGTGTGCATAGCTACCGAGGCCGGTTGACGATATTCCCACGCTCAGAACGTGAAGAAAGATAGACAGCTTGGAATTATTATCTGCCTGACGACAGGGCGAATAAAAATGTCATGAACTCATTGTCATGGAAAATGTCATGAACTCAATGTCATGTCATGAACTCAACTGACCTCGCATGAATTATTGCCGCCATGCAATCAAAGTATAGTGGCAATGTAATTACCATTCCCATGCACACATATAAAAAATTGGAGTGTTCATTTTTTTGCAAAATATCGATGCTGCAGAAACTAATGATCCTATTTTGTTTGTTGAAACCTGGCGCTTTCATTTTTACCGCCTGCATAAGATTCAAAAGATAGAAAAAAGCTTCGGAGTCAACAGTTAAATGGGAAAAACATATGTGTGGGTACATCAATTCCGTCACAACTGTACATAAACTTCACGAATAGTGGTGGCACAATTGTGTTGAATTACGCAATTAGATGCCTCATACATATGTTTCCCTTTTAAGTGTTGCCCCGAGCATACTTTCCAAAGCCCAGTAGACAGATCTCTTCGAAACACTCAGTAATTACACTGTAATTATTGCTTCCGAAAAGCGAATGCAACTTTCTCTGCACCTTCAGACACAACTTGCTTCATAACTTCGATGCCTCGTGGAAAATTTTCGTAATTTATAACTCAAATGTAAAAATGTCCGACAGCTCAGAGGACACACTGAAAAACCCATTCAGCTTGGAATACACTGGCATCCCGAAAATGCACCAGGAATACCAGCCTGAGAGAGAGAGAGAGGAGA
>JASGXE010016003.1:0-10856 GCA_030068105.1 Sinentomon sp. SZTP_YWyxl | reverse complement strand
ATCAGCCACCCTTCCCAAGCTAGAGTTGTATGGGGCTTCCGCAAGAGACTAGCCAGCATTTAGTCAGTCTACTTTGTGCAGATGACCTTGCAGAGATTGAAAAAGTTGCCAGGGGTTGGTTCTGCAGCTGTACGAGGGCCACTCAAGGTCCGATGAATTTTGCCTAGTAATCATTGTCCAATTTGTACGAAATTTCACACACATTTTTATTAATGTCTTTTGTGTAGATGTGCAAATAATCAGACCATTAGTGCGATTTCTGTAGAATTGGCAGATTGTTGGAATTCCAAATCTGACTTTTGATGCTGGGATGGCATCAAAAAACTCCACATGAGCAAGGTCTCCGCAAGATGGGTCCCCCGAATGTTAACACCATTTCAAATGCAGCATCGAGTGGATTGCGCAGAACTTCTCAGGCGAGTTAAGCCCAATCAGGGTGACTTCATTGGAAGAGTATAGTCACTCTCGATTATTCTTGGGTCCATCATTATCACCCGGAGAACAAGGCTCAAGAAGGACTTCCTTCCTCATGCAGTGGAAGGAACCGGGTGAGGCCCCACCACGAAAGTTCAAGGTCCGCCCCTCTGCTGGGAAGCTTATGCTGGCTGACCTCTTGCTGGGACTCTTTGGGATCCCCTGCTCAATAAATACCTGCAACCCGGACAATCCTACAATGGACAGTAACATGCTGAGCTCTTGCAAGAACTGCGCGATGAAATCAAGTCAAAACGGCGTGGCAAACTGAGCAAAGCTCGAAAGGAGTGCTCCTGCTTCTGAGGATAATGCGCCAGCTCATTCCAGCCAAATTGCCATGCAAGCTTCAACTGACTGTGGATTCACCATTCTACCACTTCGACCTTTTTCTCCCGACGTGGCACCCAGTGACTACCACCTTTTTCCAGCATTTAAGAGAGATCTGCGTGGAAAGCGCTACCAGACTGATGAGCTGAAAACCCCGTGAATTACTGGTTTACTGCACAAGCTGGGAACTTCTACCGGGATGGTATCAAAAAACTGTTCCACAGATGGCAGAAGTGCGCCGACTTGCATGGAGACTACCTACATTGAGAATACCTAACCATCACGCAAAAATTCAGGTCAATGAAACTCTTCTTTCTTGCCAAAAGTCACCGGACCCTGAGTGACCCTCGTACTCGTGTTCCGCACCACCAAACTGTCGCTCTGCATCGTAATTTTGTGCTCAGCCCTTTCTGCAGTCGCTTCCACACCTGCAATCTTGAGTTCCGCACTTCCAAATGTCAGTTCCGCACCTGTAATCTTGGGTTTCGCACTTCCAACTGTCGATACCGCACCTGTAATCTTGATTTCCGCACTTGCAACCGTCAGTATATGTGCCTGTAATCTTGAGTTCTGCACTTCCAACTGTAGGTAGCACACCTGTAATCTTGATTTCCACACATACAGCTGTGGGTCCTCACCTGTTTCCAGATGTTCCGCACTTCCAGCTGTCGAATCGGCACCTCTAATCTTGAGTTTCGCACTTCCAAGTCCCAATATTGATTAATTTAATTTAAGGTTAATTTGCATGGGCAAGGCCCTGGCACATATCAGCAATGAGGGATAGCATGAATAAACAAAGAATGAATGCACTCGGATGACATCAACTAGTTCTATAACTTAAAACTTGAAACATCGAAATAATAAAGAGGGTCATAATATTCCATGTTGTTCGGCCAACCATGACCCTACATTGCTTTTAAAGGTAGCGACACGAATATCCTCACCATTTCCAATTGATTCCGAACTTCCACGTATCGATTCCGCACCTGTTTCCAGATGTTCCGCACTTCCAACTGTCGGTACCGCACCTGTAATCTTGAGTTCAGACTTCCAACTGCCGGTTGCGCACCTGTTTCCAGATGTTCCGGACTTGCAATTGTCGGTTCCGCACCTGTAATTTTGAGTTCCGTGCTTCCCGCTGTCCGTACCGCACCTGTATTCTTGATTTCCTCACTAACGAGCTGTGGGTTCCCCACCAGTTTCCAGATGTTCCACACTTCCAACTGTCGGATCAGCACCTGTAATATTGAGTTCCGGACTTACAACCATCAGTTCCAGACCTGCAATCTTGAGTTCCGCACTTGCAACCATCAGTCGCGCACCTGTAATCTTGAGTTCCGTACTTACAACCATCAGGTCTGCGCCTGTAATCTTGAGTTCCGCACTTCCTACTGTCCGTACCGCACCTGTAATCTTGATTTCCACACGAACAGCTGTGGATTCCCCACCTGTTTCCAGATGTTCCGCACTTCCAACTGTCGGTTCGGTACCTTCTTGAGTTCCACACTTCCAAGTATCGATTCCGCACCTGTTTCCAGGTGTTCCGCACTTCCAACTTTGATTCCGCACCTGTTTCTTGATGTCCGCACTTGCAAAGGCCGGTTCCACACTTCCAAGCATATTTTGCGAAATCCCGATGGTTAGCCCAGAAAGTTCCGGGATCCGCAGTTCCACGTTTTACCCATCCCAGATTGGTAGTGGCTAAAATATTTTGGCTACAAAAATTTTGATGACTACAAAAAAAAATTGATTTAAATCACGATTTAAATTGATTTTTTCGATTTAAATCACGATTTTTTTACCCTCGAAAAAAATCCGATTAAAATCAAAAAAATCTGATTTAAATCAAAAAAATCGATTTTTTTGATTTTTTTAAAAAAATCAAAAAAATCAGCATCCCTGTTGATTAATCATATACTTACTGAGGCTATCAGAAGGTTTATAAAACACTGAAAACTGGGCAAGATCGTGTTTTAGTTTTTTAAGCTGAGAGACACCCATTTAGTCTGGTTTTTGGGAGGATGAGCTAGCCAGGAGCATTATCTACCTAACTGAGAGGAGAAATTTAAAATTCTACAAATTTCCCGACTGATATCAGAGGGGTCCCCTTCCCCGCTGAATGATTCGTGGGACCGATGGGACTGAGAGCGCCTATGAAGTGGTCAAAATGAGAGTCGAAGGTGGATAGAAGATGAAGATGAAACATACAGGCGTTGGGGTGCACGGTTTGCACAAAGTCATACCCCAACCTGAATTGAAAAAATTAAAAAGTCATTTTTAAACACATTTAAAAATTTGGTAATTTTTGCAGGTTTTTCCCATAAAAGACGCTCAATCATCTCCAAGATGGGGGAAATTTTCCACTTCCAAAACACTGGGTAATTCTGCAGAATTCCGTTCATTGCATAGTCTCATTTCTGTTCATTGCATGTGGTCTCACATCACAATGATGCATGCCGATTTCATGCCATTTGCAAATGCAAATCGGTCATTGCCTGATTGTGAAACTGAAAAATTCTGCCCCGACTTGCATTCGAATCCACGACCACAGTCGATGCACTCAGAATGTGATTGGTGTGTCAAAAATGAAAAAGCCAAGAAGAGCGCAGCAACCCAAAACTGTTCCACCATTGAAATTGGAAACGCTTCCGGGTCAAAAAACCGTTTGGATGCTGTTCTGTCGTCTGCAGAAGGTTTTTTGTGGATTTGCGAAGTTTCATGAATTTTGTCATTTTTTTTGCAGTGTCTGGTTGTCCGGGTGGGTGTCCGGTTTTCAGTGCTGAGGTGTCCGGGTGTCCGGTTTTCAGAAACCACCGGCCAACTGCATTTTTGGGAATTGGGACGGCCAAAAGTTGAAAGTTCCTTGCAGTTTTTTTCATGCTCATTGCTCACTGATGTTTAAAAATACTTTAACAAAGATGTTTAAAACTATTGCAACCAAAAATATTTCCACAAATATTGGTTTTTTTTCTGTTTCTTGAATTGCCGACCAACGTTACCAACTCCGACATGGATAGGTGCCTATTATTTAAAAAAAAAAAAAAAAATTAGGTGGTAAGGTACCCACCACAACTTCCCGAACCTCCTTGTCTGGTTTTCATTCACCTGGCAGTCATGCACACTGCCGGAGGAACTGCAAAATTGGCAACTCTGGCAATGGGCGGATGGTACTCTGTGATGGATGTTCCAAGTACCTAGTAAGTACCTACCTACCTACCTGCTTCCACCAGGGCTGTGCGAGTCTGTATTCGAATCGAATCTCTCGAAGATTAGAATCTTTGAAGTTGGATCACAGAGGTTGGTGGTGATGTCCTGCTGCAGAATCATCTTATATTGGAACATGCCTGTACGTTGGCAATCCAGAAAGCATCCAAACTCAATTTTTACAACCCTTAAAATGACCCATATTTTATGAAGCCTGACACTTGGGATTTTAAAAGGATTGCAAACTTGAGTTTGCATTGATATCTTAGACAGACTTATGCGATTTTTACATTCCAGAATCAAACAATCATGGAAGAGCTTTGCCCTTTTCAGCTAAAGCACTGCTGCTTGTGCAACATGTCCATTTCGTTCCGTTTATAGGCCAGGTGCAGACAACAATAGGTAATTGGGAAGTGATGAAATCCATGCACTTTTGATTGAGTGCGTCTAAAACACTGAACACTGGACGGAACGACGAAAACACTGAACGAGGCACTGGACACTGGACGAGTCAGGTCTCCAACTTTGACACACAATCTGATTGCACAGTGCGTCAGGGACATTTGGCTGCTGGGCGCTTAGCCACTGTGCGTTTGGCCACCGCAGACATCTCAGCACATTTTTTCCACCAGAAATTTCGCCATCAACTTGGAAAACATGCACTGGAGAAGGTGCTGACCTAGAAAACATGCACTAGGGGTGTGCGAATCCGGATTCGGATTCGAGCTCGAATCCGAATCCGGGATTCGGATTCGAAAAAAATCGAAACCGAATCCTGGCATTGGATTCGGATTCGAAAAAATTTCAAACCGAATCCTTGTCCTGGATTCGGATTCGAAAAAAAAAATGGAAGTCGAATCCTGCCCCGGATTCGGATTCGAGGAGTCGAATCCGCACTGGATTCGGATTCGAGCGACTCGAATCCGAATCCGAGCGAAAATGTCGCTTCACAAAAATTCGCGTTCGGCGAAAGACGAATTTTTGCGGCGAAATTCATTTTCGCGCAACAATTCGGCGTTTGCCGACGACGCATTTCGCGAAAATTTCATTCTTCGGAAAAATCCGCACGTGATGGTTGTGATTCGTGTGCGCGCTGCGGCGATTTTTTTCGGCACTTTTTTCCTGCAATTGCAGGAGCATTCAGCCCGAGTTGATCCCATTTGCAAATTGCACCTCTTCTGTCCGGTGGACGGTGTGTGCGCTGCAGTGATCGCTTTTTCGCCACTTTTTCCTGCAATTGCCATGAGTTTGCAATTGCAATATTTGTTTGCAGGTTTCGTTTCCGGAGGATTCCTGCGTGTGTTTTTTTGTTTTTTGTTTTCGTTGGCTGTGCAGTTTTTTCCCCCGAAAATGTTCGGAGTTCAACTCCAGGCGATCTCCGAAAATGTTCGGAGTTGAACACCAGGCGCTTTCATCACCAGAGTCCAGAAGCAAACAAACAAAACAGAAAACAGCCTGCATTTTTCTCGGGCAGGTTTCCATTCGTGCATTTTGGCCGTTTTTTAAACTCATTTCTTTCCTCCTGTTCCGAAAAATCCAATTTTTTCCAAAATCCTGATTTTTTCCGTTTTCCTGGAAAAAGATCCAGCAATTTTCAAGTGAAATTGCACAGGAACCACCAAGGAACGAAGAAAAAAGTTGTCTTGTTTTGTTCTAATTGTGTTTTAACTTATAAAAAATTTCCCGGGAACATCAAAAAAAATTTCCCGGGAACATCAAGGGAATTTTTCCATTTTGGGCAAATTCCGAATTTCCCACGAAAACTGGAAAATTATGCAGTATGCATGCACCTACCTTTGACCTACCTTCCAGGGAAAAATCACCTGTGTGTGAAATTTCCTGGGAAATAGGCCTATTTCCAAATTTCACGGGATATTTCCCTCACTTCTAACACCAGAATGGTGTCGACCTGTCAGTGCCAACCGTGAATTTGAACACACAGGCCCTCCCTGGCACCTGCACGTACACTTTCGACGGTTCGGGCTTCCGGTTTAGCTAGCCTATTATGGGTTTTTTTATTTTTCAGCCAGGCGCAAGCTGCACTCAGCCATGCCACTTTTTAATTTTGGAAATATGTTCCTGCATCTTTAACTCCCAACACATTTGACATCCTACATGAGCACAGGCAGAAAAAGACAATTTTATTTTGAATTCGTTGATGCATTTTTCTGGCGGTGTGCGATTCCATATAGATTACAAAAAACTTGATTCCAGGACATTATAGGTACTGATTTCGATTCCGATTCCAAACCTTGATTCCGATTCCAGGCCTAGGTATACTATTCCGATTCCGATGCGATTCCGATTCTGTGGGAATTGGGCTCGATTCTGATTTCCCCGAAACAATAGGGAAATGCTAATGCAACAAGATCAATGCTACCTACAAATAGCAACAGCACACTCCTAGGGTGCACGGTTGCTCGGACCGATTTATGGTAAGCGATTCCAAAAACTCTATTCCGAATATTCCGATTCCAAAAAATCGATTGTGATTCCTCGACATCGGAATCGCACGCCCCTACTCAATTCCCATTCTGATTCCAAAACTTGATTCTGATTCGGATGCTTCCATGACGATTCCCAAAAATCGTATTCTGATTATCCTACACGAATAGGAGCGCGATTCCGATTCTGCAAACCCCTAATGAAAACAGGAGTGTCAGAATCAGAATCGAGCTCCTATTCCTGGGAATTGGAATTCCTTTAAAAGCAATCTGGAATCAGAATGAGAGCGCTGGGATGAGAAGCGCAATATTCCAGAATCGGAATTGTTTTTTGGAATCACAATTTCTTTAACAGCATCGCAATCGTGCACCAAGAGTGTGCGAATGCTATTTTGTGGCATCGATTGGAACATTTAGTAGCTCTATTGCACCGGGATATCGCGCACCTTTACACTTGCAGAACCGATCGTTTGTGGTTTGGAACATGAAAAAGGTAGATAGGTTCACAGTTCACATGCAGAACTAACAGTTGGAAGTGTGGAACATGGTGATTTAAATACGAATAAAATAAAGTGTGTGTATCTTGATTATGATTTCAAATGTTAAGGTATCAGATTTACTCTGTTCGACAGGTTTTCATGTTCGGCACTTTCAAACTTAGATATCGCAACTGTTATGTGTGTCTTGAGTTCTACACTTCCATCCAACTGTCTATTCCACAGCTGTAATCATTTGTTCCCCATTTCCAACTGTCGATTCCGCAGTCCAGGTACCCATGCTTCAGCATTTCCCGTTTCCATCTGTTTACAGATGTTTCGAACTTCATGTTGTTGATTCCGCATCTGTCTGCTCTGCATGTGTAGGTACCTAGTTTTCTGCATTTATGCATTCAGCAAAGGTATTGGCAAATATTCCAGGTGATAGGTACCTACCTACCTCTCTACTGGATCATCCATAAGGTGGTAGGAATGCCCATAAGGTGGGGCTGTGCATATCAGCTTTCGAATCGAATCCCCAAAGTTCGAGTCTCGAATCGAGCCCAAATCAGCTGTCCAATTTTGAATCGAATCCTTTCGAGTCGAATCTGTTTTTCCTAATCACGAATCTTGATTCGAATATCACCATATAGGTATGTATTTCGGATCGAATCTTTTCGAATCGAATATGGTGGGAATCAAGATTCTCGAATTGAATCAAAATTCGCACGGCCCCATGTTTAGTAGGTACCTAAACGTAGTTTTTATTGTGGGCATGACTCAATGGATGTTCATAAGCACTGTCTGGTTCCAGATTTTGGCATGCCTGCTGGATTGTGAATAGATTTGGAAATTTGGGATGATTTGAAATACCTACATTCGAATTGATCTCGAAACGTTGCAAAATTGCGAATCGAATCCTTTTTGTTCGCATCTTGAATCTTGATTCGAATCCCACCACATTTTTCGAATCATTTATCTTTTCGAAACAAATCGGGCAGAATTCGTGATTTTCGAATCGAATCATCGATTCGAATCGAAGATTTGCACAGCCCTAGCAAAAGGTGGGGTACCTACCTTACCTAACAAACACTACCTACTACCTATCGAATTCGTTTAGGTAGGTACCTACCTATCGATATTTTTTGCTATCTGTACTTATGGGCATCAAATTCATGTTTCGGGTAGGCCTATAGGTAGGTAGGCATTGATTGGTATCGGCGTCGGTAGGTATGTTGGTTGGTAGATCAATAGGTACCTAGTTTTCTGCACTTTTAATATCTGTATCGACCCAAGCAGCACTAGGTACCCTTAGAGCCTTAGGTATACCACCAGTCCACCACCTCTTAATTTTGCTTTGGATTCGGGTTCGAGATTCGAAGCAAAAGATTCGGATTCGTAAATTTGGGATTCGAAACAAATAGGTGGGATTCGGATTCGCAAAACACGGATTCGAAAAAATGTCACAGGATTCGGATTCGGTTCGAGTCTTTACCTGCAGATTCGGATTCGTCTTTCTTGGATTCGGATTCGAGCTCGAAAGATTCGGATTCGGTTTTTTTGGATTCGAAGTGGATTCGCACACCCCTAACATGCACTGGACAGAGTCGTCCTGACATGGAAAACACGCACTGGACAGGGTGTTGACCTATAAAACAGGGATTAAAGTGTACCGGAACGCAACGGAACGACGTTCCTGCCCGCCCTGCCCGAGCCGGAACGGCGTTCCGGCCTGCCCAAGCTCAGTCCGTTCCGGCCCTTTCAAAGTCACACTGGAACGTGCGTTCCAGTGACTTTGAAAGGGCCAGACTTTGAAAGAACCTTTCACCGTGTCAAAACATACTACCACAACACCGCAGATTGGCAGGAACAAAGCAGATTCCGAAATTGTTTCCTACCTATTTTCAGTAGGGGTGTGCGAATCCACTCGAATCCAGAAAGGAAATCTCGAATCCGAATCCCTTGAAAATACTCGAATCCGAATCCAACTCGAATCCTTGAGGTCAGCAAATTTCGAATCCGAATCCAAAAATAATCGAATCCGAATCCAATATGCTCGAATTCGAATCCGAATCCTCTGCAATAGTTGATGATTCAAGCATTTTAAATTCACAATAGATCCATAATTTCCAGTTCAATGCCAGATTCTCTTGAAGTGATTGCATGTCACCTTAATCATCGTCATCAGCTTTGCCATCATGAGCTGGCAGCCAGTAGCCAGCCACACAACCACAGCGGGTAACTCGGCTTGAACATTGTTGCATACCTTGGGCTCTAAAGGAGATCAATGCCCCATGACTATACATACAGTGTACCCCAATTCCGCTCTGCCTTCAACGGAAACGATTCGGAGCAGTTTTACGGCATATGGGGTCCGCGGAATATGCCAACCCGCAGAAGTTCCTGAGAGTCATGCTCTGCAGAGGGAAGACATACTCGTATGTCTTGCGATATGTGGCTTCTCTGTAGTGCAACCTGTCCGGCCCTTGATGAACCTGCAGCTAGGTGATCTTTTAACATGTGCAGTGTGATGCTGCACACGGTACCTGGTAGGTAGGTACCTCCTTAACGTCCTACGTTACCAACCCTGTCCGTGTTATTAACACCTTGTCCATTGCATGTTTTCTATGTTAGCACCCTGTCCAGTGCGTGGTTTCTATGTAAACAGTAAACACCCTGTACACTGTCCAGTATGTCTTTTCCATGTTAGCACCCTGTCCAGTGCGTGTTTTCTGTTAAAACCCTGTCCAGTGTGTCGTTTCAATGTTAACACCTTGTCCAGTGCATGTTTTCCATGTTAACACCCTGTCCTGTCCAGTGTGTTGTTTCTATGTTAATACCTTGTCCAGTGCATGTTTTCCATGTGTACATCCTGTCCAGGGTGTATTTTCCATTTTAACACCTTGTCCAGTGAGTGTTTTCCATGTCAGGACTCTGTCCAGTGCATGTTTTCTAGGTCATCACCTTGTCCAGTGCATGTTTTCCAAGTTGCGGCGAAATGTCTGGCGAAAAAACGTGCTGAGGAGATATCCGCGGTTGCCAAATGCCCAGTGGCTTTGTGCCCGGTGGCCAAATGTCCCTGGCGCACTGTCAAATCATATTGTGTAAGACTTTCAAATTTGGAGATCCCTGACTCGTCCAGTGTTCAGTTTTTTAGTCATTCCGTCCAGCGTCCAGTATTTTAGATGCACCTCTTTTGATTGGCTGCTAAATCAAACTCCCGAATTCTATGAACAGGCCTCTGCCTAAAAACAATTTTTTTGTTATCAGCTCAATACCATCATAGGTAATGCTATTCTTGAGGCCCAATCTCAAATATTTTTCCGTTTCATCACATTTTTTCTTCTTATGATTGAAAGCTGAAATTATTGTGTTCAAGATCAGACTGTGATGTAGGAAATCTGGATAGGCAGTGGCCTTATCTGGAATTTCTTCCAGTGCAACATGAATATTCGTTTGACAAACCCCTGAATTTGTTTGGCCACTCTGTGTGCTGTAATCATATCTCTGGGATCCTTAAGATTTGGCGATGGATGAACTCTTATGCAGGAGTTTGCTAAAATGGGTAAGTTTGACCACTGATTCGTCACGCTTTTTCTTTGATCTTTGAGACCTGCAATTTATTTATTTTTACAGACAGCAGCGAGTGACGTGAAGCGAGTGGCTTGGCTTTGGCCTGTTCACATTTTTCGAATTTTCAGCTCAGCTGCTCCAAATAAAGAAGAAAAAAAAAACCAGCAAGTGGCAGAAGACTCATCTCATTGTAGCTACAGTATGCCTGTCTGCTAAAATGCGAGTGAAGTGGCTTACCGAAAACTTACAATCAGTTTTTCCATCGCTCTTCCAATTTAGGTAATTATTTTTTATAGGAGGTGTCCAGACACAGCAGCGAGTGATATGGTTGAAATGTTGTTTTTCCTTTGAGATGGTG
>JASGXE010016002.1:0-10398 GCA_030068105.1 Sinentomon sp. SZTP_YWyxl | reverse complement strand
CTTCTCTCCATCCGCTTTGCCAACGCAATGTTCTGAGTTGCTCATTTTTCCTCGCACAATTTTGGATTGGAATGATTTAGGACGTGATTCTCCGATAATGTCACATTACCTTACTCTCAGAGATCGCACCAATCCCACTCATTAATCCTTTTTTTTTTTTTTGAGTTTTGACTTTTGCGATTGTTAAACTGTCTGCGTCTTTGTATTGTTTCCTTTAATTCGTCTCTTTGTGTTGTTTTTATCATCTCTGACTGCTGCTGGTTGCAGCTCAATCTTGCTCCACCCATGTCTTTGTGGATGCTATTATAATATAAGTCTGAAGTTCCATGGTGGCCATATGAACGGCCCTCCAAAGGTCATCGAACACTGGAATTCACTGAGCCTTTTCTCTGAGGCGCATTCAGGTATCAAATGTCGCGGAACATGTTGGCAGCAGAAAGCGGGAAACTGCGGGTCGAAATTTGTAGTTTCGAAATGTTTGGCCCACGCATTGCTAGGCCACTGGTCACCAATGCTCGCAGATTTCTGGCGAAACATGTGTTTGTGCTTTTGCGTCAATCATTTCTTATTCCACCACCACCATCGTTAGCACAATTGAGAAGATGACAAACCATGCGAGGTACAGTGTAAAAAAGCAACCTTAAACACACACGTAAAGTTGTGGATGCGATGTTCGAAATTCCAGAACTTCAATTGACGTCGTAAACTTTAACGTTCCCAATTTATTTAACGAAACGTTTTAACGACTTTAACGTTTTGTTGCAATCTGTCCCTTTCATATCTCTCCATAACCCTGACACGTTTTCATTGAAAAAACGTCTCAATGGGACAACACGTTTAGATGGGAAAACACGTCTTCTGAGAAATCACAAACACTTGAGAAATCACAGACGCTTCCAGTGGGAAAACATGTACCTATTGATAGAAAAACAAAGTGTTAATGGGATAAGCACCTTGGTTGGAAAACACGCCTTAATAGGAAATCACTCTTTTTGGGAAAACACGACTTAATGGAAAAAACACGCGATAAAAGTAGTCTGAATGGAAATTTCATATGGAAAACACGTGTGTGCTCAAAGTATTGATTCTACACTGTACGAACTGGGCCATTAATGTTAGAGGGCAGACGATGAAGGGCTGCCCATTCATGCGCTAAGAAACGTCACTAATCGCACCCTGTACCCCTGACCTTGTACCCTTGACCTCATACCCTTGACCCTTGGCTTGTATCGTTCGTATCGTTCACCTCACCCTTGACTCACTCACTCGGTTGAAAAAGGCAAACTTTCTGTCTGGTAGTAGCCTCTCAAGGTTTTTGAAGTAGCCAGCATGGGCAAGGAGAGGTATCCTATATCCTTCGAATATGAAATCCTTGACGGCCCGCTTCACGAAGAGCTTCTCACCGTAACGGAATAGCAGGATATCAAGGCCGATGTTGACTATTTTCGAATAGTTTTTCGACGAAACGAATGCCGTAGACTGTTGGTAGAGGTAGGTACATAGAGAGTTGGCGGAAATAAACGAGACCAGTTGATATTGCGTGAAAACTGGGTTCGATGTGGATGAATGAAAAAAAAGTGAAGGAAGCGGAGGAACATTCCAAATTGTTTGCCCGGGTAATAACGACTCCAAGCTCCCTAACATCCTCGCTGTTCAAGCGCGGGATTCGGTTCCCGAAACGTTTCCCTAATTGCGAAAACAATTCCATTACTCAAATTACATCAAGGAATGCAAAATCGCTGTGGATTGGTCCGTGGCTATAGAATCGCATGGTTATCAAGAACGCGGTCGAAAATGGTCTACCTTCACCAAAGCAGGTGAAGATAATTCCTTTTATGCGAAAGGCGAAAGAGAGTCAAGAAAAAAGCCCGTTCCCCTTTGAATGATGACGATCAGCTGTTCGTTGCATGCTGCTTCTCACGGAAACGAAAGAGTGACCACCAATGGAAATTGCAATCTCTCATTTTCGACGCCATTTTATTTGTTTTCAAAATCCAAAGAGCAAGAGTTAACCTTTCCAGACTAATTCTTCAGCCATCGGACTGGTCCTCCTTGATAGAAAATTTTCTCCTAATGGAAACTAAAGTAGATACGAATGCGAATCAACAATTCCCAGATGTTACAAGAACAAACGGTCCACAAACGATGGATTTGGACATATTTGTCCACAAATCAACTTACCACAATAGGGACGTTTATAACGTTGACGAGTATATCTTCGCTGGCAACTGAAAGATCTTCCCTGAATGAATAGGTAATGTATGGCTTGAAACTGACTGTACCTTCTTCCTTGTTCTCCTCAAACACTTCCTTGTAGCGCTTCTCTCTGCGATGGAGTAAAAAGAAGTAAATGGTCAAAATGAAGCTATGTTTAGAGAAATAGAGCGAAATCATATAGGTCGAACTATGATCACTTCAGTGTCACTATAGCGCTTCTCACTACGATGGAGTAACGAGAAGTGAATGGTCAAATGGAATCTCGCTGTTGCGAAAAAATAGCGAAATCGAACACGTTGAACTATGATCACCTTAATGAAGCGCAACGACAGCCAAAACAGTACCGACGGTAAAAATCAGTAAGGACATTCCTTTTTGGCAGTTGCATTTGTGCATGGCTAGTGATCAACACAACTGCATACGGATAATCAAAGGTGGTGTTATCGGGCTGTAAAAATACCAAATCAAAGCGCACCGCAAAGCGCACCGTCAACAAAAGGTTGGCAAAAGTTGTGAAATTTTGAAAACCCCAACATCACCCATTTGACGAGCAAAAACAGAGTTTTCAGATTTTGCCTGCGTTCTCAGAGATGAAAAACGGTCTGGACAGCAAATTTTCAATGCTTCAAGAGATCTGGAAGTATTTCAGTCAGTGAGACAGGTAAGTTTAGTTTATAATCACCATTAAAATACTTCTAATTATAGATACGAAAGGTATGTCTTTGTAGTCATTTTTCTATGGATGACAATAGGTTGTCAAAAGGCCCTAAGATCTTTTGCAGAGAGTAAACCACAAAAAGAATATTTTTGAATCCTTGAGCAATAAAGTGTTGATGCAAACGTTTTTCTTCTTTGTCACATTGCGTGAAATCGTTCCCTGATACTTCGTTTCTGCCGTGTTCAGAAAGTTGACATCCTCCACCCACAAGTCCGATAAATCAAAACACCAATAGTGCTAAAACAAGAGAATTAATGTCTGCACAAGAGGCAGATTGAAAGAGCACGTCTTTGGACGGAAAATCGGAGCTGGGATATTGCCCCTGGGAACCACTCGGTCAGCGTTTTTAAAAAATGTGCGCCGTAATCCCTGTTGACTTTAACTCAAAATAGTCAATTTAATGGGTAGAATCGCTTGCAAAAATTTCATTTCTACGAATGAAATTCAAAAATTACATAAAATTTTCGCTTCTCTTTTTGCATTATTGCGAAAGATACATCCGTCTGCTGAACACCTATATTGAGTTGAGTGGCTCAATGGGGAACACTGCAGATGGAGTCAAATGAAATCCATGCGGCTTTGTTTCCAGTGTAAGATTTAAGTTTCCGGTACACAAACGGCGGTTTCCATGAAAAACTTACTCGTAGACGAACGGGCCAACTTCCTGCAGAACAGGTTTGATTGTTTTATCTCTGAGGAAATCGACGTAGTTTGAAACGTTGAAGATGTGGAACTTGAAGAAGATGGGGACGTTGGGCGCTTGCCACTGAGACCAAACAACTTCGTTGTCACTTTCGATTTTCAAATTCTATAAGAAAAACAAGAACGATGGTCAGAAAAACCTTCACATTCAGTTCCCCAATGTTTTCTCGTCATATTTTCATGAAAGACGGCAAATTGACTGAAAGACTCGACGGACATGAAAGACTCTTCACAACGGCAAATTCATATGGTTTGAACTCCTTACACTGCAAACCTTGTGTTGCCATGGTCATTGCAACAAGCCAGGTCGTGAGCTTTGCCGCAAGCCATGACGTAAGCGATGTCATAAGCCATGCGGCAAGCTACGCAGCAAACCTTGCCGCAAACCATGCCGCATAAGCCTTATCAAAGGTCATGCCGCAAGCCATGCCGCAAGCCATGCCGCAATATGCCACAAGCAATGCCGCAAGGCATGAAGTAGCCGTTGCCGCAAGCGACGCCTGAAGACGTGCTTCAACTCGGATTTGCGTGCCGAAATCATGTAACTGTGAAAATCACCCAGAAATTTTGAAATTGAATGAGACGAATAGGAAAATTTGCAAAATGTGCTCAATTTCAGCTCGAAAGATTTGCAAACCGAAAATCCAAGTCCGCACACCCCTTGATCCTCCCAGAGAAACCAGAGAAATTTAGTCCGCCCATACGTGGACAGCTTCTTTGTAAAATGTTGGTTGATACGTGGTTCTCGCACAATGTAGACCCACAAGTGTCCTTAGGCTAGATAACGACTATTTTAAGTAGAAGATGAGAAAAAGCGTTTGCTTGCAGAGAAGGAAATGAACGTTGCATGTCGTTGAAGGCAAGAAAAGGCAGACGAAAACGAAAGCGAAAATGGGTTTGGATGCCTGAAGGCTGGACAGAGCCAACAGTCGGACACTCAGCCTCTATAGCAGCACCACAACCCTCTGCAGAGGACTTGTAGGAGAGTTTTTATGGAGGGCTTCTTTATACTGGGCTGCGGTGGCCACAGATGAGTGCAGCTTGAGTAGGTACTAAACAAATACTCCATCAAAAATGGGCCATTCTGTATATTCATGCAATGTTTCAGAAAACCAACAGGATGTCCCAAAAGAGCTAACCGAAATGATGGGAGGATATCGTGATAATATCCGTAATATCGGACATGTTCACTGACAAAGTGCGATGTGACCCCCCACCCATTTCCACGTTTGCCATAGAAAATTCAAATGTCGGATCAAGTTCGGAGAAACGAATGAGAACGAACCGGAAAACTTCAGGAACTCAGGGAATAAGCAAACACCATCGATAGAAAAAAAACAAATTATTATTACATTTGATGCAAGAGCGAGAACAATTTTTGGTACTTTTTGGAACATTTGGCACTGGTACTTTTGGCACTTTATGACAATTTTGGCACTTTTTGGCTCTTTTTTGACACTTTTTGACACTTTTTGGCACCTTTTGGCGATACCTTATGAATTCATGCTGATCGCCTTCTGTGGCGCATGGCCATCATTAAAAAAAAATTTGGCTTCTTGGAAACTGTCGATGTGAACAAAAACATCGATGTTTCTTGGAAACTGTTGGTAAAAATCAGTAAATCGTTCATCCAGCCATTCAAACCGCACTCCAGAAACCGCACTGTGTAAATGCGGCGTGAGTTGCATGTAACCCGACATTAGTCTGTGTAATCGCAATAATAAAAGTTGCAATGCTTTTTCCCGAAGGAATAATGACTAACGTCATTTTACCCAATGTCTTCGATGTCTTTTGAGACATTGGATAAAAATGACGGTTTGTCACCATTCCTCCTATGATGAAAACCTTGAGTAAAAGTCCCGCCGATCCATGTTGAATGCTTTTTCCGTTTATCTGTGTTCTTATGTAAAAATCGATAAGAATACAGTCGCGTCAGATAATGCTTGCAATCAGCAGCGGCGACGTTTTCCGATTGATTTTCAACATGTTAACCCTGTCTCCATGCAGGGTGTTTAGGAAGAAATTCCCCTTTATGAAAATTGACGTGAGTTTTTTTTTTTTGGAACGCCATGAAAAAGGCTGTTGACTTTTTCGGTGGCTCTTGACAAGTTCTTTGGTGGCTCTTGATTAAGTTCTTGACAGTTCTTGACAAGAGCAGAGTATGTCTTCAATTCCTGCCTGACGTTAGCAGGTTGGTTTGAAGTTAGTCTATGGCTGCTGCTGAGTGTGTTTTCTTTGACGGAAATCTGGCGGTTATTCAGGAGCCGTCCTAAAAAACCATGGATTTTGGATTGTCTCAGACAAAAAATCTATGGAGGAGTTTAATCAGTTCATCTTGAGGGCAAATCATACCTGCCCCTGACCTGGCAGCTGTTGTTGTGGGCCGGTTCCCTGTCATATTGGCAAACACCAGTGTTCATTCTCCCGTGAGTACACCGTCAGGTTTCGCATCAGGTGTTCTGTCCGGTGTGATAACCATGGAGGTAGAATGCTGCTTCGTCTGTGAAACAGATTCTTTCCGCAAGGGTGTGGTCACGTCCACGTTTTGAACATCTCTGCCTTGTGAAAATCAGTCGGTCGTGGCTCCTTTTTTGTCTTCCAATGGCGTATGTTGTTCCTTTTCAATTCTGAAGCGGTGTGGGATTCTGATAACCTCACCTGATGTCCGATTTCATGGGCAGCATGGACTGGCTGATGGCGAATCTGCGAAATGACTGCCACTTCGTTCAAGACGACTGATCCAGTGGTCTGCGATAAACTTCTGGATAAGCGCATTGACAGTGCTCGCACTCGGCGAAGGCCTATCTGGATGTCTCATTGAAAAGGACACATTTTTTGCGCATTCTGATCCCGGCACGTGCATGCAACAAAACAATCTCAACCCGCTCTGTCAATGTCAATTCATGACTCACAGTTTTCAATGGGATGAATCAAAACCAGACTGAGCAATCAGTTGGTCGGCAATTTGAGCAGCGTCGCAACGCAGCAAAATTGAAATTGGCAAGGTCATTGTACTGACTTCAAGGCGAAAAAAGATTCAGTTAACGTTCAGTTCAAACAGACCGCACTGTTCGTTTTCCAAGCAAGCAACTGCCTTTTTTTGGATCAGGACACACATGTTATTTTTGCCCCTGAGAAACAAACTGCGCTGCAATTGGTGATATAACCTTAAATACGTGGTGCATAAGCAACGGATTAGTTAGGCGCACATTTCCAATCCTGGTCTGTCGTATGCAAGCACCGCCGGAATAAAATTAGTGTAAGGTTGCCATTGAAAGTTAATCGCAAAAACTTTGGACCACCAAAGTCTCCAAAATGGGACCAATGGAACCCATTGGAGGATGGATAAAATGTCTTCGCACAGTTCTAATTTATTTGGACAGTTAGGACAATTACCTACCATTGTTAGGACAGTTAGAACGGAAGTTGAGTCGAGAGACTTTTTGGCAGATCATGTAGTTTGTGAAAATATGTAGCCTATAGGGGTTTTTGTCATTTCAATCGCAAGATGAAGGCCAAAAATAAAGAATTTGCTAAAGCAGAGTCACAGGCCAATCGAGTCAAAAGCAAAAGCTGCAGACAGTGACGAACAATTAAATGATGAAATATCTCAGAAATAATCTCATCTGGATTAGGTTCTCGTCTATCCCTCAAGAAGTCCTACATTTTTATGCGGGGAAGAGATTTCCAGGTGGGTGAGGATGCGAGTTCATAGATTTTGGCATCAGTTTTAGACTCAGAACAGTTTTCATGTGCAGAATGCAGGCCATGAGCAGAAAATGAAGAGTTTGAAATCGTTGAGAACGTTTGATCAGCTGAAGGTTGAAATGGCGTTTTCGATGTGGGAAACATGATTTCTCGAATTGAAAACGATTGGTGCAAGAAAAAAACATTGCGTGAAACAGCCATGCAGTGGAAATTTGCGTCGGAGAGGCCAATGGAGTAAGTTCAATGATTGTGGGGAGTTTTCGTGTTTTGTTTACCAAAGAGCGGCTGTTTTGGTCTAGCTCAGTCAAAATCAATGTCTGAGGAAATCTGAGCATGTGCATGTTCACACTCTGGGGAATGGGGGAAAACGTCACTTAAGTTCGATTCTTTCTTAACACAATAAAACTCTAACCCTTTCTAAGAAGACCATTTTCATGAGTGAAAGGAGTGTTGCTGTCGGAAGAAATATGGGATTAATCGAAAATATTGTGTTCAAATCGAAAATCGTGTGTCGACCACATTAATCACAGAGTTGATTATCCTTTGTGGTGAAATCTCATGTGTGGAGAACTGAATCGAAGGACAAGCGGGTGTCAAATGGGCAGCGAAAGGATCGCTGTGATTAATTTATTTGGAGGAAACTAAAAGTAACTTTGGATAAGAAATGAAACTTCGGGAAACACTCTACGTATTTGAAAGATTGTGGACGGTACTTGAGCTTTGGGTTTTGACTGAATAAGTTTCATTTCTACCGAAAATGACTTATTGGAACCAATGTGAGATTTCGTTGGTAGGACATACAGACAAAAAACTTAAATAATTGGAGAAAAGCTAAGCAAAGCCTCGGGAACTTTAGAATCTTCGAGGAAATCAATTGTGGATTTTTGTATGTGAGGCTGGACATCAACGACATTGCCTTTTTACTGAGACTGTAACTTCCTAAGAGTGTCAGAGAATTGCCAGAGTGCTGCATTCATTTCCATTTGTAGAATCACTAAATTAATTCGAAGGAAAGTGATCAAACTGATCAACAAATTAATGCTTTGAAAGGGGGACAAAATGATTTCTACCATGGGATATCTCTCAAACTTACTGGTAGCAACCAGAAAATCAAACCTTTCGGTACAAATTTTGATGCATGGGAACACAAAAAGGAAAATATTGGCATATTATCTTTCACATAAAGAAACAATCGAAGTGAATTACCAATCCAACTTGCCACCTGATAATCTTCGGCAGAACATAGAAACCACCAATGAGACCAGCAATGAGAACCACAACTCCAAACGAACCAACAACCATCGGACGAAACCATCGATGGTTGAACATCTTATTCTGGAGAATTCTGGAATGAAAGAGAGAGAAATGGAGTGGAATTGGACTGACAACATTTGTCAGAAAACGATCAATTAACATTTTAGTCAATCCTGCGTGGGAGGCAGTATTTACTGTCCCCACATCTCATGATAAATTTTACAAAAAGGGCAGATGCAAGCGCATCTTTTTGTCAAAATCTGAACAACTCAATTTTTCATGCACGTTCGAGTAAGAAAAGTAATCCCATCACCACTGTACATGTTTATTGTGAGTGTCTCATCTGTGATGATAAAAATTTTATTTTCTATTCCACGTGATTGCCATCAAACAACCATTGTTGCAGCACGCATGCTTCATTTTGCATGGGTATTTGAAGATCTACGGAGCCATTCAGAATTGGCGGGCCATGGGCGATTTTTTCCCGACTTTTGAAGCACGGAGCAATGTAATTCCCAATTTCGCATGAACAGCAAAACACAATACACGAAGGAATGCATTTAACGGCGCTTACTAGACGGGGAATAACATTGCCCCGTGCTTCAAAAGTCTGACAAAAATCTCCTATGGCCCGGGTATTTTGAATGTCTGAGTATAAGCAACAACGAAAGGCGTTTGTTGGGTGGTCGTCAAGGCCAACTCTTGAAACACCGGCGAAAATTTCATCTGTGAGACAGAACGTTTCCCCAGCTGGACAACTCAGATAAATTTTACTTATCCACCTCATTAATCGATAACTCCGCTTGGCAACTTCTTCGGCGGGAAATCACATTGCTGGCATATGGTAAAGGCCTACAGTGTTTTCTGGTTTCTGAGGATATCCCCAACCAAACCGCGTCGTACAGTTTTAAGAAAATTCGTGAAACGTTGCGTGCCATCGCGCCTTTGAAAATTCGTGAAGAAGTTGACACAGACGCACAAAGCAATCTGCGCTGTAAGATCTGGAAACGGCCCGCGAGGAAAAGTCTAAAAGCATCACAATTTGTGAAATGTCGTGCAACAATACTACAACCATAAGTGTGAGTCGAGTAGTGCAGTCTGTGGCAACGTGAATCTCCGTTTCAGCCATAAAATTCAATAGATAGATTTTGCGAATCATGCGGTCATTTTGGAAGGTGAATAATGTAAGTTGTTAGTCAGTCGGTTTTCCTTAGTCCTTCAGCTGGTACTTGATGTTGCAAAAATTATTCATCCGACGATAATTTTCCATCCAGGTTGTTTGGCAAACAAAAACAATAAACAAAACAATATAACAATTAACAAAAACAACAAAAAAAAAACAAAAACAATATAACAAAAAACAAGAAACAATGTAACAAAATAAACAAGAAACAAAAAACAAAAACAAAAACAAAAACAAAAACAAAAACAAAAACAAAAACAAAAACAAAAACAAAACAATAAAAATATAACAATATAACAAAACAATAAACAATAAACAATATACAAAAACAAAAAAAAATATACAAATAACAAAACAATAAACAAAATAAACAAATAAAATAAACAATATAACAATAAACAAAAACAATATAAAATAAAACAAATAAACAAAACAAAAACAAGAAACAAAAACAAAAAATAACAAAACAAAAACAATAAACAATAAACAAAAAATAAACAAAAACAAAAACAATTAAACAATATAACAATAAACAATAACAAAAACAATAAACAAATAACAAATAACAAAACAATAACAATATAACAAAAAAAAAAATATAAAATATAACAAATCA
>JASGXE010016001.1:0-10897 GCA_030068105.1 Sinentomon sp. SZTP_YWyxl | reverse complement strand
GCTGGGCTGTTTTTCTTAAAAATTGTTCCCTGTTACCGTGCAATTGTGTCCCCCCCGTATAAATGACTTAACCCGAATCCGCGGCCTAAAAGATGGGCTCCGTTTGAAAATCGGCCCAATGGGTCCCGGCGAGGTACCGGCATACTCCCGAGTGCATTGCTGCAGCACCCGCCGCTCCAGGATGACCGAGTCGGGGTGATACAAAGTGGCTTCTGTGTTTATGTAACCTACCAGGTCTATATCTTGGACCTGGAGCTGGATGTTCGGTAACGTGCGCAGTATGATGCTGCACACGGGACCTCCTTCTTAAAGTCCCATCTGAAGGACAAACAGACTGGCCACTTAAGTCTGTCTTTCCGACCTTATTTACTGTGCCTCGCCGAGTGAGGATTGCAGACACGATTTTTGCCATGGCAAATGTTCGTGTCCCGACTGGGATTCGAACCCGCAACCAACAGATAACGAGACCGACGCGCTAACCATCACGGCGCCACGAGGATCGGACAATTTCATCCATTTGCTTTTGATAATACCTACTCTCCTGACCAAATGTCTTCGAACATCTGTTGGAGTTCATGAAAACTCGGACGCCTTATGAATCAATGGCTGCATGCGCCTCAAAACATCATGAGGCGTTAAGTTGCACCAGGCCTTTGAAATTAGATGGCCCCTGTAATATAGCCAACAGGTACATTAAAATTTCTCCTATATTCGAGGACTTTGGTAGACTCCGTATATATATCAGTATACCTATTCTGAAAGCAAACCTCGAAGTATCGCATACGCACATAACTGTATACGGCTAAAAACTGCTACATACGAAGTAGAATTTTAATTTAGAAGCAATTTTAAAATTAATTTTTCTTGAAACAGAAGCGATTTTATAGAAGCAATTTTCGGAAAAACAATTTTCAAGTAGAAGCAATTTTAATTTTGGCTCAAGCTGTCCGCTGAATTAGAAACTGAAAGTTTCTAAAGCCTCGATATCTGGTTCGGCAAACTTCCATTTTTGGAATTGTATTCGAAAGCATGTTGTTGCCGAACCAAAGTAAGCAAAAGAGTAAACCCACTCATCAGTCGAAAAAACACTCAACCTTATTTATTTAGACATGCATTTTTATCTCGTGTCTTTTTCAGGAATGCCAATGGAGATCTTTGTCCTATGGCAACAGTATCCGTGGCAATTCGGCGAAGTCGCATGCGATCTCAGAGGAATCGTAAGCGAATCGACTACTTACGCTGCCATCCTAACAATAGTTGCCTTTACGACAGAGCGATACGTTGCCATTTGTCATCCTATCCGTTCCCAGTCGAAAAATAAGTTCGTCAGAGCAACCAAGGTGATAATAGTGATATGGTTCATCTCCGTTGGAAGTGCCCTTCCATGGGGGGCATACATGAAGGTAAGAATAACAACACTATAAAGATCTGTCAGAACATTATCGCTATTGTTGACTGGTATTATCCTGAGAGTTTCGTCCGGCTTTTGATTTCGTGATGATTCGTTTGCTGCGGACTGGCACCTTTTTGAACCTGGACAGCTGATAGGATGGGCGCAGCATGGAAAATATTGGGTGTGTATGCGTAGAGAATTTGAAACTTATCGCGAAGGTATATGTCACGAAACTACTCGCGACAGGTTTCGAGTGTTGAGTAAAGGTGGGGCAAATATTGATTGGGGAGCGTTCCTGATGGTCATTCGAATCGACGATCAGTTATGCAAAATGCGCTCAACCCCCCGTTTCCAAGATAATAGCCCCCCAAGGAACTCGGTTGCCATGGTAACCGAAGTTTTTTGGTGTCATCTCTTGTAAATGGGTCGCAGGATATTTTGTCACCGGACCATTTGAATCCTTTTTGGAAAAAAGGGCACAATTCCATTTTTATGTTTCTTTCAAGTAACGGCGTAATTCCTGGATTTATGCCCTTTTTCCAAAAGAATGCTTTTTCACATATACTCTATAGAGATCCATTTGGAGTCAGTACAAATGTGCCTTTTTTACGTGAAGCGTTACTGGGAAGAACAGAGATCATGGGTGACATCGAACTCAGATCCGGAAAAAAGTGGAATTATGCCCTTTTCCCAAAAAGTATTCATTGATTTTCATTGCGTTCTGAGGAACTCTTCTGCATAAAATGGGAGTTTTAAGACGGAATCGATTTCATCCCAATAGGCCCCCCAAAGACCCCGATATAAGAATGGGGCGAGAAGGCTGCACTCCATTTTCGCTGTACAAGTCCCATCTTTGCAGTGGAGTTCTTCAGAAGAAACTGAAAATAACTATGGTCTGGTGACAAAATATTCTCCTACCCCCCATTTCCAAGATATGACCACCAAAAACGTCGCTGACCATGGCAACAGAGTTGTCTTTGGGGGGTTATCTTGGAATCGGGAGGTCGGAGCACATTTCGTTACTGATTAATTTCGATTCGTACGATACTCACTCAGGAACACTCCCTATCAATTATGCCCCACCTTTAATTAACACCCTAATTAACAAAGTGCGATAGTCAGACTTCTTTATGGTTTCCATCCCATCGCTTTGTTGTTAAAACTGTCTTGGTGAGCGTTCGCTGAACAAATGTCACGAAGCAAAGAAGAAATAATTGTCGAAAGCACAACTGGATGATGGGATAATAACGATGGGATATAGCGATGCAATGAGAAAACGATGGACTCGTGCGTACAGTATACACGGTCTTCAGTAATTGACGGGCCATATGAGATTTTTGTCGGAACTTTAAAGCGCGGGGCTGGGTAGGTAATTCCCCATCTAGCATGCTCTGCAAAAAGCATTCCTTCGTGAAATGCGTTTTGCGGCGCATTCGAGATGGAGAATTACATTGCCCCGTGCTTTAAAATTCTGACAAAAATCTCATGTGGCCCGTCAATTACTGAACACTTCGTATACTCAAATTCAGCGGATTGTAAATCACAGCACAGAGCAGGATATTGCTGACCCATCTGCCGCACCTCAGGACTAAATGAAGATAGGCCGAACCAAGGTATGTAGAGTTTAGAGCCGACCTGCATCTTCAAAACGGCGGTAATATAACGGCATGGGAAGACAGAAAGCGCAAGTCTCTCAACTCGGAACAGCCAATCCCGTCGTCTGAAATTGAGACGTCATCAATTTTGGCATTTTTGCCTTGTCATCGCTTTTTGCAATTTGACATGTTTGCCACAGCTTCGCAACTGTTTCTAAGGTCGCAATAGGGAAAGGTCTGGTTGGGTCAGGTTAGGTTTGGTTAGGTTAAGTCTAGAAAATTGAATGTTGAAATTGGCTGGAATTCCCAACAACCAATCTGAGACGCGCTTGCGGAAGTGGGTTGGGAAAAAAATATGCCTGACGCGGCATCCGAGTATCCTACTGCAACTTAGGTCGACCATCTTGACGTCAAGTTGGTGGACCTGTTGAAAATGCGAATTGCCGGTGAAACGGAATTGGGACAAAAATCTTTTTCAGCGGTACTTTTTTGTGCAATACTCCTGTCCAGTCAGAATTTCGGTACACAGTCAGAATGTGCTAGTATAGGTACTCGAACTTAGGTCGGCCGACTTGACGTCAAGTTGGCCGACCTGTCGAAAATTCGAATATCCGGTGAAACGAAGTTGGTGCAAAATTCTTTGTTCAGCGGTACTTT
Organism: Sinentomon sp. SZTP_YWyxl; assembly: GCA_030068105.1. Taxonomy (NCBI): domain Eukaryota; kingdom Metazoa; phylum Arthropoda; class Protura; order Sinentomata; family Sinentomidae; genus Sinentomon; species Sinentomon sp. SZTP_YWyxl. The sequence goes on along the minus strand of JASGXE010016001.1, from coordinate 7,252 downwards.
GCGATGCAAAATTAGGACAAAATTCCTTCCTTCGTCAATTAACCAATATTTACGTAAATTTAACCTCTCATTAGTTCGTTAATCTTTGGTTAATATTTCTCCACATAAGAACGTGACAGTGTCTCGTTGAACTCTCGTCATGGCCATGGTTCTCTCCATTGGATCACGAACTGGAGTTATGACGTATTTTATTTCCGTAAGATTAGAGTTGAAACTAGTTTTGCTCGCATTGATATTCGAAAAATAATGAAGATCTGCTTTTTGCCTGAGCTCATATATTTTGCTGGTGTCTTGCCAGAACCCACCGCAAAAAAAATGTTGCGGTTGTGCACACAACATGTCTCCAAATCCCAATCTCTTCTTGACTGCATGCATCACATATCTCATCTGTGACTGCAGAATTGGACATCCGGATCACAATTTTCTTGATTTTGGTCGTATATTTGGGTTTGCACAAATCGCAAAAACAATTCTTATTGCGATTGCGAAAAAGTTTCCTTCATGCGGTGCCAGCTCACGTTACCTATGCCAATGGAGATCACTGCATTATATGCACACATTTTCTCCAAATCTGCGTCTTGTACAATTCCCTATCGTTTCACCAAAAACGAAAAGCCAAATGCATGACAAGTAAAATTTACACCCGATTTCCTCAAAACCGACATCGCTTTCGAGAACACTGCTATATCTCTGAAGTGGAGACACTATATTGGATATTCGTAAGGCGCAACGTAATTGCAACGTAATAAAACGTTTTAACTTTTTCGTTCAAAATTCGTTTGCAAACAACGTTTTCACAACGTAACTTTGACAACGTTTAGTTAAACGGATAAAAACGTGTTTATACGTCCATTGAATCGTTTTAAGAATTTTTACGTCAATGCTCTACTAGGGCTGTTACAGTTAATTTCATTGGCGGAGATTTATAGGTCGGCCAGTTTGACACACGTTCATGGACGCAGTTGAATAAAAGAAATGTGCTGTAAATCTGGCAAATGATCTGATGCGTGTTTCCTCAGACTTTGTTGTTTTTCACTCTCTCTTTAAGGTCAACTACGTTCTCGACGAAGCAGAGAACATCATCGAGGAATCAGCCTGGTGCGCCCTTCCATTCGACGAACCTCAAGGATCCTGGCAGATGCTAATGCTCTGTTCGACCCTTCTCTTTTTCATTATTCCAATGGCCCTTCTCCTGTTCCTCTACCTCAGAATCGCCCTTGTCCTTCAGAAGGGCGTCAAACTACAAAGATGCATATCAACCGATGGACAGAGCTACGTTCAAGCCAACAAAAACTGCTGCAGCAGTAGTAACAACAACGTGGAGAGCGCACATGTGCAGGGAAGGAGGGCTGTCATTCGGATGCTAGGTAAATTACCTATATGTATATTCCAGCTACCTCATTGTATTCCAGCTTATATGGCCTCACAAAGAGGTAAAGGGACTGACTCTGCAGCCAATGGGCTTTCCAAATTTCCTTTTCAACTTCAAAATAAGTTCTCAAAATAAGTTTTTAATAAAAGGAGGTATAGGTACAAATAAGTTCAAGACTTCATCAAAATATAAGTACCCACCTGTGCCTGCACGTTTACTTACTGACTTTTTTCCTCTTCCTTGTCAGATTTTGTCTCGGCGGATTTGCACAATCCTGCCATGTACCTAGATAAGGGTCCTGTCCGAGGCCAGGTACAGGTCAATCATTTTCTGTCATATTATTTTCCTCAGCTTGGGTACCTATAATAGACGTGGAAAACAAATTGAAAAAATTGGTCGTTCCTGGCTACTCCAGAAGCAAACACGCCACCGAATTTTTACAACTAAAGAAGACACGACAAAAATTCCGCAGTAAATTATTCTCTCCTCGGTGCAATAAACACCGCAATCACATTGCAAATTCATTTTCTGTAGCAAGTTCGTCTCTTCGTTCAGTTTAATTCGGTTTTTGAGATGTTCGAATTTCCTCAAAAATCAATTACCTAATCAATCTTTATTAGCTCCACAAATGCAGTGTTTGGCGGAGAAAAAATAAAAGAAAGATTATGAAAAACACAAAACAAAAACGAAAATTTTTACATGGAAAACGATTTTCAGTTCAAATGTTGTGGAATCTGAAATGTCCAGTCTCACATTCCCGAAAGAACAATTGCGGCATGTGGGGCACGGAACAGACGAGTTGAACCGGGAAGTTTATGTCAGCAACAATGGCAGACAGCTCTGCGGCGACCAAGATCGTTTGTTCCTCCATGATTGAAACTGACTTGAGGGTGGGATTTAGCAGGTGCTGGTTAACCAAATGATCAGTAATGTTTTGAATCGTGACACCAGGAATGCAATGAGCCACGAAGTCGTTAGAAGGGATGATGTCTACTGTGTACTTTTTCATACTGTCAACAATGATCAAGATTTTAGAGGATAGATTGCCTTTCAGGAGGAAAGGCTTTTTGATGGACGGAGTTGCAGGACTTGAAGGTTCGGCTGGGAAGAGAATATTTTATAATTTCCATCAAGGAAATCATAGCATCTTGAATAAATCCAGTTTTGATACAACGAGGGAAGAAGCCCATGCATGAAAATAAAACGTTCTATGCAAATCCTTAAACATATTGAACGCCCTTCGTATGTTGGCAATATGCTCTTGTTTTTCAGTAAGTATGTACCATATATAGTCTTGTATCGTCTATGAGGTCAACATCCTTAAGAAATTTACGTTCCACATCGTTGCGTTGGTGCACTTGAAGGACGATTAATCGTGACGGGGTATATGAAGCAGAAAATGCATATATGACGTGCAGTTGCAAAAGTCTCCTGAATAACACGCCGACATCGCCTGAGTTTCTCTGGTATTAACCGACACGCCTCAGTTCAGTTTCTCCTTAAATCAAAATCAAAATGACTTTATTTCATTTTGTAATGAAAGTTACAAAATGTTACAAAAGTTTAACAAAAGTTTACAACAAACAGTTTACAACAAACAGTTTTAACAAAAAGTTACAAAAGTTTACACAAGTTAAAAATGAAAGAATCACAAAAATCCAAGCGCTATACAAGAAAAAACGAGGACATTCAAACACAACGCATTTACACACGAAATCTAGTCAGGCTAGAGTCGAAAATATGATTCAGCAGCCCTTTCGAAGTCATGAGTACTCGTTTCCATGTGAAATTGGATCGGGAGGGACCTATCCATAGAACAGCTTCTCTCTAAACACGAAATTCAGTTTGGGACATGCACTATGTTTTTTTCTGGAACACTTGGTGTGTTCTTGGAACACACCACATTTCTGGAACACTTGGTGTGTTCTTGGAACACACCGAGTGTTCCAAATCTCTGACATTCCTGTCACAGATTTGGAACACGAGCGATTTGGAACACCTTAAGTGTTCCATTGGAGCACCATAAGTGTTCCAAATCGCTGCAAATGGAACACTATAAGTGTGTTCCAATAACAGACCAAGTGTTCTTAAAAGAACACTTCCTATCCAAGCCCATAAAAATGTAGTGTTCCAAACCGAACTTCGTGTTTAAAGAGTGTTGGTAGTGGAGACTCTTCTCAAAAATTGCTGATTGCTGTCTTATGAGAATAGACCTGTGGCAACTGAGAAAATCTAGTTGGGTACGAATGTGAAGAAAATGTTAGCTCATCATAAATGAAGGGAGGTGATTCATGCTGGAGGGACTTGTGCAATAACGTGACGAGACTTACTTTCGACGAATTGCGGGTCTTCCAGTTGCAAACCTCACTAGCATATTGAATTTTTTTACTTTTTGCAAGGAGCCCTGAGGGGTGCAAATAAATTTCGCTGCAGTAGTAATCTATAATTGGGAGAAAAAGAGGCACACAAAAACCTGATTTTTGTCCCTTTTCCAAGCTGGTAGCCAACACGATTGAGCATATATGAGTATATTTTGGCAGTCATTTTGCGAAATGTGGCAAAAAGAAAGTTTGGAGTCCATACAAAGCCCCAGGTTTCGAACGTAATCATTCCACTCAAGTGACATCTCATCCAAAGCTGTTCGATTCGATTTTTCTCTTGACATTTTCGACCTATACGCTCCATGCCGAAATTATTCGGACACTACGAGTATTAGAGTTCATTGAATCTGATGGCAACATGCGCCGCGAAACACGATCGACGTTCGTTAAGGTGTGAAAATGCAAATGGAACTAAGACTAAAACGACCCAGTATACCTACTAGCCAGATTTTTTAACCTTCTCTTACATTGGAAGAATCTTAGCGGACCGTGTATACGGACGGACTCTGATGTTACTCTAAAAATGGGAAATTTCATGGGAAAGCAAAAAAATCTCGCGATTGCACCACTGTGTGTTCGGCAATCATTCAAACACGATCGCATTTTTTCGTTGCCATGGCGTCAAACGCGGTATACTCGCTCTCCCATCCCACAGAAAACACGGTCGTGGTGCGAGACGATGCGCCACAGCAAAAAGTGCAAAATCCCGTGAAGGAAAAAAGTTATTGCCAGACTCAACAACGCAAAAACGTTTGCAATATATTCCGATTAAAATTAATGGGTGAATCTACATGCATTAAAGTGGTCTCGTAAATTTTTACGATGCCTGTCATATATTTTGATCTGATCTGATCTTTCGTGGCGCCATAGCATGTTAAGGCTAACAAGGTACGAGAAGGCAAAGGCGGAGGCGGGGGTGAGGGGACGCAGACCAAGCAAGGGCAGCTGCAGTTTAGTTCCAATGGACTGATGGCGTCAGGGCTTTGCCTCAGGTTGGAAGTTCTGTAAAGAGCAATCTCAACCGCCTTTTGCAAAATTACACGCGGCTGGAGACTTCGATGCGGAATAAAGCTTATTAAAAAAAAATAATTATTTTCGATTGACCAAAATAAAAAGGAATAAAAGGGCGACAAGGGCTTGAACAGGGAAACAAAAACAGTCTAAACGCTCATCAATTGCAAGCATGCTTTGATAAGCATAAATAAATATTCGTAAACTCTGCCAGAACCTCAAAGTGCAAGGGTAGGCCAACCTTGTCTCCCATGACGGGGGTCAACGAAAGTCAAGAAAACCTTGTCACATTCCGCCGAAATTTGCACCGAAGCAGTCTTCCACGTACTGGACCCTTTTCTCCGGTTAGAGACGAGTGCTTTTTGCGCATGCGCATGATAATTTTCCCAAGAGGTCTTACTCTTACATGCTCAGAATCAAATTCTGTCACTGAATGTTTTGGTCAGTTTGTGCTGAAGAACAGAGGTGCTGAACGATAACATTTTAGCCAATTGTAAATTATGGTGCAATTTGTGATATCACAGAACTTTGACAGCTGCAATTTCACGATAGGTGCGCAGAATTACGATTTTCGAGAATTCGATTTTCGTGTCATTGATAACAGACGTGAAATGAATAACTGCTGCTGATGTGTGTGAAATGGAGATCTAAAAAAGGTTAGTGTAGGCTCATTCAATCTCGGACTAGCAAAAAGTGGACATATCTGCTCTCTTTTATAACAATGCATAAGAGCGCTGCTCATATAGGTGTACAAAAAATCAAGGTCAATAATTGGAACTTTATCCCTTAAAAAACCTTCTTTTTCAATTTTGTTTCAGTTGCGGTGGTGGTTGCTTTTTTCTTCTGCTGGGCTCCACATCACACCCAGAGATTGCTCTTCCTGTACGTCACACTCTACGGAGAGTGGAGCGAAGGACTGCGACAAGCCAACCAATTCTTGTTCCACGTTGCAGGTTAGTTTAGCCGCGGTCTACGAGATAATCGGCCGTATTCCCCAAAGCCTCTAGTCCTAACGCTAAACCTAAACCAAACCAAAGATTGAATTAAGAATATCCATTATACACAACGATGTCCCTTTCCATCGTTGAGAGCGATACACTCGAATGTGGAATTGGTTATTTTTCAAGCTAGGAACTTTGAGGAATCCGGCTGAATATCATATTTACCATGCAGGCATGCAGCATGTTCTTGGAGGCACCGATCCAACCCAACCTCCACACGCTGGCACGTACCTTGTGCATACAAACTGTGCATTCTTTCGACCGAATTCCCAATTTTCTCTCACATTCGTGGCTTCAACTCCATGTCCGGAGAACTCCTTATTCGGTGAAGCACATAGATATAGGCCTACTCGTAAACTTTCGCTTTAATTTTTCTTTGAGGTTGCCGTAGCAAGCAGAAATCACACACTGGGGCGAACATTGCGGGCTTCTTCGGTGCACAGTTTGTGTGCGGAAACACACTGGGTTTGGGCTCATGATAGAAATTGAAAACAGAAACTGACGCACCTGCAAATTAGCTTTTTCTGAACAGCCAATTTTTGTTACACGTGTTGCCGAAATAACAGAAACTCTGCAATCACTCTTAAGTTGCATGCCTCAGGTATCCTTGTTCACTGCGGTACTTTGGCCCGATATCAGTTTTGACGGCCATCAGCAACAGTCAAAAAACTTCCAGGAAGGTTGAGTTCTGCAAGCCAATAGGTGCTGTCCGAAATAAATCAATTGCTTATCTCAGTTCTCAGCTCAGTTCCAGCGCCGACGACAAACAAGTAGCCGGTTTTGCTATCCAAACAAATTACATGTCTTCGACAATGAAGAGATTCTTTTGCGTTTGTTGGGCTTGACCTAATTGCCCGCATCATAATATCGGACCCCTGGTGTAAATCATGTCTTTTATCTGGTTCTTTGTTATAATCTACTTAAACCCCATATGCGGTTTAACACCAATAATGCCAACAGAAATCATGACAAAATTCAACAGTAATTTTTCATGCAAAGCACCTCTAACAATTTCAAGCTTATTCACTGAAGAGCCAAAAAGAACAAGCATGCTTGAAATTTCTGGCTCGGTAAACCAGCCTGCAAAATTGCGTAAAAACACAATTTTCCACATTTGGCAAAGAAGACTGCAATCACTGATGCGCGGACTCGGCATTGCTCTACTGAGCACTGGCTATAAAATTGCAATGAAACTTCTGCCAGTCGATTTATTGGGTGCTCCAGAACGAAAACCACACCAAGCTTCTTGCTGGGTGCTGTACGAGTATTCGTAATCGTTCAGTAATACAATTTTTAAATAACTTATATATACTGTTCCACATCATCCCGAAAAGCACAGAAACAAACATGTCAATTTTTGGTGCGAATATCCCTAGCTACGAGTATAGCCAAAGAAATCGTGCGATTTCTGCAATTTCGATACGTTTAATAAGTCGGTTGCGCGGCAAGTGAACCGGTACGGAATCCGGTTAAAGAATTAAAAATCG
>JASGXE010016000.1:0-18089 GCA_030068105.1 Sinentomon sp. SZTP_YWyxl | reverse complement strand
GGTGCCCTACCCCCCCCGTCGTAGACCTCTTTCCCCCCCTCTAAGGTACCCTACCTTGCCCTCCCTGAATTGATGCCAGTCATGATTTTCATGAAACAAAAAGGATGTCGGCCTCTTTACCCCCCCTCTAAGGTACCCTACCTTGCCCATCCCTGATGATGATGCCAGTCATGATTTTCATGAAACAAAAAGGATGTCGGCATGTTAAAGAGCAGCTTTTTCTGCAAAAAATGAGGTATCACTGGACTTTTAAGTTTTATACGTTTTCTGCGTGTATTATACGTACGTATTATATGCATGTCTAATACGTGGAGTTTTATACGTTTACCCATTCCTGGTTAGCAGCCCTCAACATTTCGTTATCAGCATCATGTAGAATAGCATGTAAAAATGCCTAAAAAAGCAAATTTTGTGTTATCCAGTTAGGGCTATGTCCGGACTTAGATGCCGGACACTGTATAGCCAATCCAAGTTTTTATGGGAATCTAAATGAAAAAGTAGGTACCTACGATTGCGTCCCTTTTGGGCCCATACATCATGCATTTTTGATCAAGAAATCCAAAATAAGCTTGGTAAATGAGGTTCCATACATGAAACCCAAACAATCTTAGCTATTGTATATTTTTATATGTCAGAGGAGTTTTGTACACGTACAAAACTAAGGTACGTTACGTCACGTACTGTACGTCATGTTTTGTACGTCCACCCATCCCTGACTGTCATTTCGCAGGAAATTCACACTCCAGTTGATTCTCTTATACGACAAAATGATCTTAAAAAAAAATTCTGGACTGGTGTAAGAAATGGGGAATGAGGCTAACCATTGAAAAATGTAGGTACTGTTGTCTGCTTTACCACTAAATTAAAGCCCATTCCCAGAAAATATTATTTTGGAAACTTTGAGTTACCTATTGCTGATCATGTTAAGGACCTGGAAATCACCCCATCCAATCTTGGGATGCTCACATAAATCAGATTGTTCGAAAGGCAAATTCTGCTCTGTTCTTCATTAGGTGCACTTTTATAATGCTGGACTAGGTGTCAAGGAAAAAGTTTATTTTGCTTTGGTTCGTTCTCTTCTTGAATACACTTCAACTGTGTGGGACCCCTATCGAATTATTCAGATTGAAAATTTGGAGAGAATTCAAAGAAGAGCGGCATGTTTTGTAACTGGTGGGTATGCTCCTTTTGACAGTGTTACGTCAATGTTGCAAGACCTCGGATGGACTTCACTAGCTTCACGTAGAATGATCTCCCGACTTGCTGGTTTATTTTTGGGATTAAATAACGTGGGTGGCTGGTCAGAAATAAAGGACCTTCTGCTTCTGCCAAATTACCAAAACAGAAATGAATAATGATCATGATTTTAAGCTTAGGTCAGGTGCCTTTCACAAAGATGTGGGAAAGTACGAGGGATGTTCCAAAAATAATGTCCCTGAGGTAGTTCCATTGAGGCTTGGCAGATGAAACTTGGTACACACCTTAAGCCATCTTTTAGAAGACGCCTTGCAAAGTGGCACATTCCTGCGTCCTCGAGATCAGATGCTGTATGCCGTCGATGGGGGGAGTCCCGCCCCGCCCAAAAGTCAGTGCCTCATCACATTCTTCAAGTTGTTCTCGATGACTGCCTTGTGATGCTGTTGACACAATGGATATGTTCAGGATGCATCTTGGATGTGGGTGCTAGACTCCAGAGAGGTCGGCAAGGAATGTTTGGGTACATGATCGCCACCCCCAGCGGAGAATTTGGGTGATAACCTCAAAAAGCGGAGTGACATGCTCAGTCTTTTGGGATGCCAACGGAGTGACCATCTCCGACTGCCCAAAATAGGGCAGAACCATCACTGGCAGCTTTTTCACCTATTTTCTAAGAAAGTATGATGAGAAATACAGAAAAATGCAGAAAAATTATAACCGGGAGGGTTTCTTCATTTCCATGCCCAATGCCCATTCACACAGCAGTCCCACTGCCACACGACAAAGTTGCCACAAATGCCTGGTGTGACCATGGAATTCACTTGATTTGGTTAGCTCGGACTTCTACCTGTTCGGCTAAAAGAAGTTCCATCTCTGGAAGTGCAGCTTTCAAAGCCCAACGCACTTGGACAGGGTGACCAAGGTCTGACTTTTCGGCCTAGAGAGGCTGTTGCCGTTGATCATGAATGGAGGCTCATTCGGTTATCGCAAAGTTGCGCCATTCTGACAAACTACTAGATATAGATGACTTAAAGTGTGTGTGCCAAGTTTCATCTGCCTAGTCCCACTGGAACTACCTCAGGGACATTACTTTTGGAATGCCCCTCGTATTCATTTGTGCACAGAACGGTTAGGGATTGGAATTCAATGCATCCCCGAGTGTTTGGAACCAGGGGAGAATATCAGTATCGAAATGTTCAAACACATAGTTGAAAAAAAACTATTTTGTTGAAAAAAACACATAGGTTGTCTGACATCACCATATATACATGTCTTAAAGTTTTGTTTCGTTTATTCCTCTGGCATATGCCAACAATGGCTGTATCTTTAATGCACATGACATATTAGGCCTTTGTGTGTTTGTTTTAGGTATGTCATCTGACTGCTGATTTGCGCTGGGATTAAAACCCCTGCAAATTAAATGCAAATTAATTTGTTTTCCAATCTGGTTGTTTTTGTGCGAGTGCCTCTCCATTTTAACTCTCTACTATGTTCCTTCTTAGTACTTAGTAACAGTACTCATCTACCTACCGAATGCCTGGACCTATTTTAAGTACCTACCTCTTTTATTTGCATAGGTCCCTGTTTTTATTTTCCTTCCAAGATCATAAAATGCATGTGTTGTGTTTGATGCCTTGATCACATCATTTGTGGTGGGATAATAATTTCTCAAGAGGTTACCAGGCAGAAACAACCACTTGCCCATGTGACCCATCAAAATCCTGTTTTCTTCTGATTTCTGGGACCTTATTCAAATCAACCTTCTAAGTTCAGTAGGTTCTAAAGTCCTGCCTGCCACTGGCCTGCTAAATTTCATTTTCTTTATACAAATCAACCTGTTAAATTAGCAGTGTTTTAGCAGGACGATGGCAGGAGCTTAGCACATGGTTGCTACCAACCTGGAAAACCTGGAATACTCAGGGAATTTTTTTCGCACCCTGGAAAACCTGGAAAACTCAGGGATTTTTGGAAAAAACCCTGGAAAACTGAAAATTTCCAGAAAAACCAGCCAAAAAGTGGAAAACAGAATTTCATAACATTTTTTTAGTTTACATTTTTTTAAATTTCCAACGATGACACTTGAAGAACATTCTTGTGTTGCAATTTTTGTCTATGCACCCTCCCATTTTTTTCGTGCCCTCGGATAAAACCCTGGAAAAAAGCCCTGGAAAAAACTGAAAATCCTTCTGGAAAACCTGGAAAACTCAGGGAATTCCGATTTTTCAAAACAGCAGCAACCATGTAGCAGCATCTCAGACTTGGCAGGACGTTAGCAGCACCTCCAATTTGACCAATGTAAAAAAGTTAGAGGCGCCGCGGACCGCCTCGTAACTTTTGCTCTAACTCTTTCTAAGTCTTTTTTTTTTCAAGAATCGAAAGGATTTCGTGTTTTTATTTTTTCTGCATATTTGCATTTGTTTTTTATCCGTTTCCAGGTCTGTTGTTTTTATTTTTCTCTTAGAACCCACAGCATCGACTTTTCTCAATTTTTCCCAAACGACCGGGCATTAGAATGACAAAAATAGTAAAATGGTCGATGAGTTTGAACGAATAATCAAGTTGGAAAAATTACCGTTTTCGGGATTTGAACCCACGACTTCTTGTTGCCGTGCGGATGCGGTACCACTGCGCTACTCCCCCCGCTTGGAAGAAAAACTCGGAACAATAGGTAGTGCTTTAAATATTACGCCAACACATCACTGTGAAATGTTTGGAGCTTGTCGCTGGGTAACCAAACTGAAAATTTGAATAACAACTAATGGGCTGCTATCATCCTGCCAGCGGTCATCCACAAACCTGCCAAAATCGTCCTGCTTTGAAGCTGATAGCTTAGTAGCTTCTAAATTTAGTAGGTTGGTTTGTGTAAGGTCCCTGATCACCTAGCTGCGTTTTATTCATGGTGTTTCGAGGTATTTTTTTGATTTCTGGCAACTGGACAATCGTGACAAACGGCAAACCATTTGCGGTTTAAAAAGAAATAAAGTTAATGATCATGATCAAAAATAGAAATGAATAGAAATGAATATTCCCAAAGTTGTAGCAAAAGAAACATTTCCATATCAGTTCTTGGGGACAACATAGAGACACTGGGCGGGTAACAACATGGAATTTTGTGATGACCGGTGACAATCCATTTCAGAATCTTGTCGATTTTGGATACAGATATAGGCCTAGATGGTGCATCATAGAAATTGGTAGAACATAAACGAAATAGTGAAAATTTAAACAGTCGGCCATGTTGTAGGCATTGTCACATGTTTTGAATAGGCCTATCCATTGTTTTTTCTTGCAAGTCATTTTTCCATGAAATAGGCACACCATCAAGTGGTTGGTTAAGTTTTGGGGAGGTGTGAGAGACTTTGAGGTTTGTGATAGTGTGACGTGGATGTGATTATGGGGTGAGGAAATACGAAAAGCTGTAGAAAATGAGAGATCGGAGTGATTTTGATGTTCCACATGGCACATATTCTGTGGAACTTGATGAGTGATGACACCGAACAGCTGGAGTTGATATTTAGTGAAAGTAATGGTGAACATGATCAAGGCAATCTGGATCAAAAATCTGTTTTGTTCGTTATTTTTCATTTATTGTGCTTTAGACGTTTGTACCTCTGTACCAAGGTAAAAAACTACTTGTTCGGTGAAAGTTGTTCAGTAAAATTATTTTTTTTTTTTATCAAATTCTGCTTCATTTGAATAGAGGTACCTACTGCCATTTTTGACCAACAAAAATACATTCTCTTGATTAGATGTGACATATTTACCTAACATGTGCATGCTTCCAAAAATTAATATTCTTCTGGGCCTAAATAAAAAAATAAGGTAGGTAACGGAATTTTTTTTTTGGCAAAATAAAAAATTTTGAAAATGTAACTGGTGTTAAAATTAGCCTATTTCCGAAAGAAAAATTTGTTTTCAAACAATTTGATAAAAAAAAAAAACACCTGTTTTGTTTAAAAACAAACTGTTTTTTTTTAAATGTTTTTTTTTCAAAGCCTTGTTTTAAAACATGTTTGAAACAGTGTTTTAAAACAATTTGTTTTAAAAAAAACAAATTGTAACCAATTAAATTTTAACAAAAACAACCCTGGCAGCAGGAGAACCAATGTTTGACAAGACGAAATCACATTGTGATGAATGGATGCACAAATACAAGCTGACGTTTTGGGAAAGTGTCTGAAGAAAAATCACATTGTGCCACAGCAGAGCCAGGTTGCATTGAAAATTGCATTTTGCCCACAGGATGGGGAACAGTCTGGATTTATTGTGTCCAGACCAGACACCCGACCACAAATTGCGCAATCTAAAAATAACAGCACCATAAAAATGTAATGCTGGAGCACCTGCCTTCTTCTATTTGGTCAACAACCAACAATGTGGACCTGTAATGTAATTTTTAAATGACAGGAAATCCAAGTATTCTAATCTGAATAATCTAGGCCAAATTGGCACCAGAAAAGTAGGTAGGTACTGTGTTGGACATTAAAATACAGGTCAACCCTGTTCGCTTCTGTACAATTTGTATGCACGGAAATTGTCAAATAAGTTTTAACAGGCTTCAGTGGCAGCACATTTGCCCAAATTGTGCATCCAATTAATGTTTTCCCAAAAGTTGCAAATTTAATGATAGTCATGAGCAACATGGGTATTTAACAGCTGATGAAGGCCACAAATTATTCACAAAGGCATTCTGAATTCAATTATGTATGTACCTATTGTTCAGAAGCAACGCCAGCATCTCATCTGTGATGGTCATCATAAGATGATGATATCCAGGGCTGGATGATATGGATACAAAATAATGCTTGGAATGTTGAAAAGGTTTAGTCCAGAAAACAATACCAATAAAACCACCAACTTGGTGCCAAAAACAGTTTTAGTTCAGACATTGGATGACACGACAGCTCCGGCTGTCCAAATTTGTTCAGAAAAGTGAAGATGTGGCTAAGTGATACTGGGGGATTGACTAAAAGATGGGTAATGCATTTATGATGGGATAAAATGGGTCACTTGACTTGACCGTAGGTATGTTATGGCACAAGCATGTGTTCTGAAAACTGACAGGTTACGATGGGTCAAAATGGGATGCTTAAGCTGACCATACGTCATACACGATACAGGGCATAGAATAATAAGTATTCCGACTTCGCATCATCCATGTTGAATTTTAGCAACATGATAAAGTCCAGAAGATAGCAGTGCAATCGATAGCGAGATGAAGAAAAATGCAAACTGCATCTGCACGCACCGAATGCCACGACCGAGTTTCAGTTGAATCTCATTCAGCGTGCATTCAGACGATGTGAGGCTGTTCACGTGTGTTTCTGGGAGAGATCCCTGCAATTTGTGACTGCATTGTTTCTGTTTGTGGGAGTGTTCTCGACCATTCGCAGCTGTTTGTTCAAGCACACGCTTCTGGATATTTATGGATGTTTCTGGGTACCAACACTTTCGGTCATTTGTGGCTGTTTGTGGGTGTACTCGCACTCTCAGCTGCTTTGGCAACAGCTAGCAACGGAATTTTTTGCTGCAGGACAACCTGCCGCTGGTAATCTGGCAATCTCGGATGGCACCCGGACGTTTCGGTGTGATGGACATCTGGCGGCAGGGCTCACCTGGCAGCCTGAGCTCCACGAACATCTGGCCACAACGGACGCTTGGCTGCCGAACATTGTGCCACAACTGCCACGACAGACATCTGCCCGTGGCGGATGCTGGACGTTTAGAAGCCTGATGTTTGGCCCAGCATCTTGTCACTGCGGAAGGCTGGCTGCGGATATTCGGTCGCGATGAATGCCCGCGAACGATATCTGGCCTCGGTACGATTAGGATCTTTGCCGCCTGCCAGCCGTTAGCGGCATCTGACCGTGGAAGCAACATGTGGGGTGTCATTTATCCAGCCCCGGAATTAATGAAAGAGGTGTTCCGCATTGTGCATTTTGGGTTGGTGAAGGTTCGATTCGGTTGGTTGGCATAGGTTTGAAGAAACAGAAAAATGACCTCGACATGACCAAACCGAGCCCAACCTGACTCACCCCACAATGCGGCACCCCATAAGCTGGATTCTTGGCCAAAATAACATTTGATCCACATTCAATATCTCAAGCAGATGCGTTGGTGCGATGAGAATTCTTTTGAAAATGTCCGCCATGGCCGCACCCACTGCCCAGTGGACAATCGTCTGGTGGCCATATGGTTTTAGTGGCCATATATATGTTATTTGTACAGGGCATATGCTTACAGTCTGTCGTGGCTCAATGTGGCTGCAACAATGGACTTTGGAGAATATCCATTGCTGCCATACAGAGAGGTCTCCATCTTGTGACTTTATGCGGCTGGTGTTTACTGAGGCGTTCTCGGTGTGATCCTAGCAATTTGTGATGACAGTGGTTGCTTGTGGGTGTGTATGGGTGTTGCATGTTTTACAGGCAGCCACCAGACATCCTGAGGGCATATTGAACTAGAAGACAGGCCGAAAATCCAACGCTTTAATGGGTCATCCTGCTGTAATGTGGCTGTGCAAGCCGAATGCAAGGACAAGTTTTTTTTTTTAAGAACTCCATGATTTGTCTTTGTGTTGGGTTTGACATGTGCAAAACCATGGTTACTCACAAACTCTTGATAAATAAATGACTAAACATGAAGCGATGCATCATGCATCCAGTTCAATTCACATCTGCCATTCAGAATTCATTCTGCGCTCATTCGTTGCTATCGACGGTGGTGCCGATGCAGCAGTTCACAGGAAACTCAGCGAGTAGCAAAGTCGCAACACTTATTCTTCCACGCCCTGTACGAGCCATATTTTTGACAACTGACTTAGACTGGTCGAAATGGGACACTTATGCTTTAATCATATTGGTAATTCGTATGGATATGAAACAGGACTGCTTTGATTTGGTTGAAGCTTTAATCGATAATTGATAGGTACCTAGGTTTACAAGTGTTTGTGTCCCAGATTAACTGGTCAAGCCCATCACCCTTAGGTACCTACTCAGTACCGACAGTACCTACGCAAGAAATTACAAGGTGCCACATATGCCGACTGCCATACCAGGTAGGTATGCACACTTCTTTCCACCATGCAGGCCGGCGGTCGTTCCAGGTACGCACATGACACCTGAATTCCAATCGGTTCATTTTTTGCAAAATGCGACACGTGACGTCGGCTGAAAATTAAATATAGTCGAAAAATTGGCAGAAGTGCAATCTGGCTCTAGCGGATGCTTGAGCGAGAAAATTGTTGCATTCGTTGAAAATTATTGTCACAATTTGGATTTTCCTTATTTATTCCTGGATGCAGCATGTTTTGCACAAAAAGTTTACTTTCGATATCAGTAGAAAATTGAGTGTTCAGTAAGCGGACAGAAGCGCCATCTTGCAGACAGTTGTTGTTTCACCAAAATCTGTGGAGCAGTTTTTAGGTGGTGTGGGATTGAAAATTGACTTTTTTCCAATTTTTTTTCTCCACTTGTCCTGGTTAAATGCTCTTGGTGGGGATAAGGGCTAATTTTTTTGCATTGAAGTGTTTGATGATTGTTTAAAACTGTAACCCCGAGGAGATTTGGTTGAGGTGTTACAAAACTGCGACATATTATTATAATGGAATCATCAACAGTGTTAATCTCGGATTTCCCCAGTTACACCCACTGCAAGGGCCGAAACCAAGTAACAGTGAGGGTTTGCACTGCAGCGATCAGATTTGCACTTCCACTGGGTAGTGCAGCTTATGAAGCTGAAGTTGGTGGTTAAGAAGTGCAAAGCTTCACGCCGTGCACCATTCAACTAACCAGCTCAACCAATGGCGGTAAAGTTGGGCATGCCTTGCAGATGAGAAGGGTCTTGGAATAGCAAAGATTTTGGTTGGGTTACAGCGGACCTTCATGACAGCGAGGGACTACGAACAGCCATAAGACTGGCAGCTGGAAGCAGGCTATAGTGGGCCACACCAGAGGGTGCAGAAACATGTCCAAACGAGCCCCGACTACCAAGGTTACGTGGACAAGAAATGAGTAGATATTTTAGGAAAGGAACAGAGAGTTTAGAACAGAAGAGAAAGTGAGACAAGGTACTACAAACCAGGCAATGCAGAAGTGAGCCCTGCCAAAGGGCAGCGCAACACGTCCCATCAAGCCCAGCTATACAGCACGGTGTCTCAAGGTTTTGACAAAGAAGGAATTATTGTGGACAGGACTGAAAGATTTTTAGAGCAGAGACAGCAAGAAAACAAAGTGAGGGTCAAATCGCAACCCTTAGAGGAAGAGTGTGAGCTGCCCGTCATGAGGTGCCCCTGCGCATGCGTGTTAATTTTTATAACTTGCAAGGGCACGGCCCAGTGCAAACCAACAAAGAGAGACTTAAGCAGCTAACAAGCATTGTCATAGTGGTAAAAAATAAGAAAAGAAAAAGCAAAGCAAATCCTCCAACTAACAGAAACAAATGGATAGAAGTAACATTGCCTTAACATAAAAAAAGAAAAGCTTACAAATGAAGATCAAACCCTTCCTCTAAAACTTCCTCTAAAACACATCATGCAACTGCGTGGAGAATATTTATTTTAAAACTCCTCACACTTAAATCTTTACCAGAACCAAAAACCCTTTTATCCAGACGTCTCCAGTCTTTTACAGTCCTAACAAATAAGGAGAACCTCCCAACATCCTTACTAGCATGGATAGAGGCTAATTTAAAATCATGATCATGCCTCCCCCAGTGATTGGGAGGAAGCAGATTTTCTTTCATAAATTGTGTCTCTGCCCCACCGCTGCAGAACAAAGTGAGATCGGGTCATAGTTTATGCCACGGTATTAGTACGACCTCAACCAAATTTTGCAGTGAATGAGAAAAGAAATCTGACAGATGAGGTGAAAAGTGATTTGGTTCTCTTTTTTTTTTAGTTTTAATTTTTGTGTAATTCTGGGCAAAACATAATTCCAGGCTTGAACGAACAAGCATGAATAATTGTTTTAGACTGAGGGGTAATTTTTAAACTTAAAATGATTTCTAGAAAATTGCAGGCATACAGACAGCACCTAATTCTGCATGTGAATTACCTGATTGAATTATTTTCTTTTTTTCAGAAAACAGATATTGTCCAGAATCTCAGATCTGCAACTGACTCATAATCCGCCGCATAATCAGTTGAATGCTCCTGCGCCACCTTCCTATGAAGAAGTGATGCAGGCATCTTTGAATCAGAATCACTCGAGTAACTTATCGTCGCTGCATAGCTACGTGGAACTAGAACGGACACTGCAAGAAATGGCCACTGAAGTGATGGGCAGTGAGGAGGAGGAAAGAGCAATTCCACATGATGCTGAGGAGTTGTTTTGCATTCCTGATGGAGTTCAGATATTTTTTGTTGGTTCCGATGGAAATGTCAGTGCACCATCTTATCCTTCATCTTTAAAAATTTACAGATTCAAAGGTTGGTCGGTTGGTTCTGGTTGGTCTTTTTTTATTCCCTCTCTACCTTTTGAAAGTAAGATGTGGGCCTAACCAAGAAATGTTTACAGTTGGGGATAATTTGCCAAAATGGCCCAGGGTACCTACATTATTGATCCCATTGGAATTTTGGACAAGGTACCTATTCCAGTGACTTAACTCAGCATAGGTTTTAAAGTTTTTATTCGTTCTTTCTTGGAAATGCATGACCTAAGTGGTTTTCGATTAGGTTGTGCAGTGTTTGGCAAGTTGACAGATTTTGGGTCCGTTTTTGAGATATTGTGCATTTTTGTGCCTGCGCTTCATTGTTCTTTCTTTCAACTTCCTGATTTTTTTTTTCAGTTATCTTGGCCATTTTTCAAAATCTCGTCATAAGATAGAACAGAGGTAGGTACCTTACCTGTTCCATTGTTTTTCAAAATTGATCGATTCATTTTGGTTGCACATTGTCATTCAGTTGGTGGGGGTCGGTTCATTTTGTTGTGGGGTAGGTATCCTTCGGGACATCACGAGTGACGATTCTGCAGATAGTACAGACAATGTCCAGATGAGGTTTTCAGACTTTTTTTTGTCATTTTCCAGTCTCCATATTTTGTACTGAGGTTTTCTTTACACTTCCCTTTGATTTTGTTACTTTTGGCATGTGTGAGGCCCAAAAACAATCAAGATCTGTAAGGGCCGCCCACAATCCGTAGCCAGCTTATCGGGGTCTTAATTCCAACCTATCCTCCTAAATAACCAATACCTAATACACTTTCTTGTTCTCCTGCTGCAGAATCCTCGATCCGTTTTTTCAATGAACAAATCCACTACCAATAACAAAAATAGAAGGAAGGAATTTTCTCATCTTATCCATATTCTAATATCTGATTGGTGGTGCTGGCAACTTCCAGCTGCACATTTTTCTATCTCACACATATGCCTACTTCAGCAATTGCTGTGCCTCCGTCAGTCCATCTGAATCAATATCTGCAATGCTGTGCTGAAATTTGGCTTGTGTTGGAGTTGAGTTGTTGAAGGAAATTTTCTTGCCAAACTCCGAACCTCACAAAACAATGTAGGTATGAGCACAACCTGTGAAATGCATCGAAATGAAACAGAACAGTCGAATTGTGCACAATTCGACTGTTTCATTGTTACTGAAATGCACAATTCGCACCACAACGCCCTGACGAACAGATGGGGGATCGCACCTGGTTCAAATTTCGTTAGTGCGAATGGCGCTTTGTCTGAAAATTCGAACTTCCAAATGTGGGGAGTGCCAATTGGCTCTCTCTGGATTTAATTCTTTGGTAATGTGCGAGACAGCAGCAAAACGGGATTTCAATTGCAGATGTCACTTTTCGGACTTCAAACTCCGATCCAGGCTTGAAACGTTTTTGCTAGGTATTCCGTTTGACGTTTCAAATTCTTGATAACTGAAGAAAATTGAATGAATAAATACAGCCTGCTTACGATTTTGTTCCAGGCTTTGAAAGTTTCGTTGTTGGCAGTCTATAATTTCCATGTAGTTAGAAGTGAGATTGTTTTTTTTTTTTTTTTCAAAAATTCCATTTCTTTCTCAAAAGATTCATCAACACTTATCATTCACCCCTTCAGCTTTTTTTTCGTGGAATGTGAGAAAATTGTGCAAATCGAATTTTTTTCTTCCAGGAAAAATTTTGCCCTGGCAGGGAATTGAACCGGGGGTCTTCTGCACAAGTGTACATTTAAAGAGAAGTCCCCGCAAAAGATCTCTGTTGAAATCGCTTTTAAAAAATTGGTTTTCATCTGCATTCGGTGCATGCTGAATTTTTCCAAATGCCCAATCAATCATTTCTGTCCAACATTGCAGACAGATGTGGTCATCATTCATGACTGCTTGCCATCACGCTTCCAGAATCTTAATTTAGTGGAGATTTTCGAATTAGGTATTGTGCGGTGTAAAAACGAAACGTTGTGGTGTTAAACATCATTAAAAACCAGACCGGACTGGCCCGCTCCAAACACATGACACAGCATATCGATGGTTGGGGATGAAACAGTGCATTTCGACACTTAGGAATTTGACTTCTTTGTTTTTGTTTTGCATTCTGGCTAAAGTATCATTTGGATTCCTGTGGAATGCGGGGAAGTGCAATCGCAATTCGAATTCTGGAGATGATTAACTATGCCGGAACTTATGCTATACCTATGGAGAGCTCAGAAAACACATGAGGAAAACATCATGAATGACTTTGTTTATGATAGTTTTATCCCCAGCCGTCAATATGGGCCCTCGTCCCAAAACTGGGATCATTCGGGGATCTGTTCGAGAAATGCATGCGGATTTGGGCACTTATTCAGTAATTTCAGTGAGGGAGACCTTTTTGGAGTGGGAGCTTTTTTGGTGGGTCTACTTTGCCGATTGGGGATTGACCTGCCAAAAAAGTTCAAAGATGAAAGACATCAGCGAAAATTTCAAGCCGTTACAATGCCAAGCATTTCCAGTGTTTAGCCATTGAACAAAACGCTTGGAGATAGTTTCCAAACACCAATGCCAGCGAACAGTCGCAATATCTGACGGGCATTGCAATGCCGAGCTAAAATGGGCAGGACGAAGGACAGCGAGTTCAGGCCAATTTGCAATGTTCCCATTGCATCTGCTTGCAGTCCTGTTGTGTCTGTGGAGCAAAAGTGTTTGGACCAAGGCTTCGAAAAAACGACTGGAATGTGGCAAAAAGAAATGAGAACAGAACTGATTTTCTGATATCTCTCGCACATGTCGCATTGAAAAATTCAGCAGGCTGCCTTGCCTGAGACATTTTTTTTTATTTCTCCTGCCCTCCTGCTTTCCAGCCGACTGCTTGCGTAAAAAGTAGCAAGTTGGCAACACTGGCCGACTGCTCGCCTCCCTGCATTGCATCTGATCTTCGATCATCTGCTGCCCCTGCACTGGTGCTGGCCAGTTAGTGTTGTCTTTTTTTGAAGAAAGCTTGGTGGATGAAACAGTGAAATGTTTAACAGCTGTGGTGGTGCGGTTGTACGGGTGGTGCAAAGAAGAGCTACAGATCGCACTCTGGGCCGACAATGTGAGCCGAGAAGGCGATATCCATGCATGGGCACAGGCATTTCGCTGTTTTTCTTTTTGTGGGACTCAACATTGGTTTCTGGGAATCTACCTGCCAGCAGCATTATGCGCACCGGCAAACTTCTGGGGTACATACGCCCCTCACAGTTGCTTGCTTTTTGCACAAATGGGATACAACAATCCAGCACACTGTTGGCAGGCGGCAGTCGGTGGGATTGGGGCAAGCGGCCACCTTTTGCCTGTTGTGCAGGCGGGCATGAGTCTGTCATGTTGCATGACATATCCCTTCCCCCTCCGGACGTGATTTTCAGTAAGCCAGCTTCTCTTCTCCCGTCTCCACATGTGTGAAGGCCGAGATGCAGTCCAGTCTTGTGGAGCAGCCAAAATGATGGCAGTTGCATGACAATTCCCTTCCCCCTCCGGACGTGATTTTCGATGATCCAGCTTCTCTTCTCCCGTCTCCACGTGTGTGAAGGCTGAGATGCAGTCCAGTCTTGTGGAGCAGCCAAAATGATGACAAAGTTGGATGACAATTCCCTTCCCCAGGGTTGCCAGCGACCTGGAGAACCTGGAAAAGCCAGGGAATTTGAAAAAAAAAGAACCTGGAAAAGTCGGAGAAATCAAGGGCTTTTGCTGCCAAACCTGGAAAATTCAGGGAAATTGAAATGCCGAAAAGGAATTTTCCGGTCAAATTACTCAGTTGAGCCTTTGTTTTGGAACATTCGAGCCAATTTTTGTCAAAAATGCTTTTTTGTGCTTCTTTTTCAAAATGAATGATTTTCATCAAGCTGAGGAATTCTTGGCATTCTTTCAGGAAAATCCTGAAAGTTGACAGTTTTATGAGACATGTGGCCAGAAATAGGCCTGGAATTTCCTGCCAACGGACCTGGAAAAGTCAGGGAATTGAGATCCGGGAAATGGCTGGTAACCCTGTTCCCCCTCCTGACATGATTTTCGATGATCCAATTTCTCTTCTCCTGTTTCCACTTGTGTGAAGGCCGAGATGCAGCGTCCAGTCTTGTGGAACAGCCAAAATGATGACATAAAAGCATGACCATTGCTTTGCGTTCGTTGGTAAAAGATTGGTTGCGTGATGCGGGTGCCGACTTGGCGAAACACCCAAACATGACCTCCTTTGCATTCATTTAGACGGTGAAGAGAAGCGTGGTTGCGTGATGGGAGCACCGACTTGGCCACCGATTATAAAGTAGATAACTGATTTTTATTTTTTCTATCATATCCAAGTTCAGTCCAGTCACGCTCATCAGGACCCGCATCAGTCTGCATTCTGTTAAAATCCGAATGCCCATTTTTTGTGAAAATCTGCTAATACTGTCAATGGGTATCAAACGTGGTTAACTGTTTCCGAAATGTAGTTTTTTTCTCCCTCACGATGTAGAGTTGTGCCCCATTTTTTATTCACAGCTGATATGTTTACCACCCACTTGCTTCTTATTGTCCCTGCGCCATTCACACCAAAAGTGTGTGCTGGAGGGTGAAGAATACAAACCCTTGGCCCTTGCTCATGTGCGTAAACATGCAGAAGCATCGCCTCAGATGAGATTACTGCTCTGGCACTCATGCTCACAGCCCAGCCAGTCCCCGTTTTGTTGCCTGCCGAGCAGGAAAGAAAAAAATGCAAACACGTGGCCTCATCCATCGTTCTTCCACATCCTCTATGGATGGACCATCCTTCCGAAAAAAGCATCACCAGTAGGTAACGAGCGTAGAGCTGGTTTGAATCCGATACGTGTGACAATGTGCACGTGACATCGACATACTCGTACATGCAGGGTGAGACAAACGACTAGATTGTTAAAGATGCAGAAGGGAGGGACCCCTGGAGGGAGAGTGATAGCAAGGGAAGCAGATAAAGGTGGCTGAGCAATAGACTATGCTCTTCACAGTGTTTGCCTTTTTCTACTTTTGTGCACTGGAAGCAAAATTAAATGAATTCAGTCCTGAATCCAGTCTGCATCAAGGTCGTTGCATGGCAACCTGATATTTCTAAAACTTTGAACTTATCTTGTGAAAGTGAAAACCAACGCATGTGTTCTTTCCACATCCGCAAGCCTGTTCAGACAACACGAATTCTGAGTGGTGGGGAACAATGCATTCCGCATGTGGTGTAAAATGTGTCGCCTATCACCACCAATCGTAAACATTTCATTAACTGAACATTTTAGCTTACTCATCTGGATACCTATGCGTGTCCTGACTGCATTCATTGTTAGTGCCCAAAATGGCCAGAAAACATTTAAGCTTATTCATCTGGAAACATGTGTCCAAATGGCCAGAAAACATTTAAGCTTATTCATCTGGAAACCTGTGCCCAAATGGCCAGGAAACATTTAAGCTTATTCATCTGGAAACCTGTGTCCAAATGGCCAGAAAACATTTAAGTTTATTCATCTGGAAACCCAGTGCCCAAAATGGCCAGAAAACATTTAAGCTTATTTATCTGGAAACCTGTGTCCAAATGGCCAGAAAACATTTAAGCTTATTCATCTGGAAACCTGTGCCCAAATGGCCAGAAAATATTTCAGCTTTTTCATCTGGAAACCTGTGCCCAAATGGCCAGAAAACATTTAAGCTTATTCATCTGGAAACCTGTGCCCAAATGGCCAGAAAACAGTTACACTTATTCATCTGGTAACCTGTGCCCAAATGGCCAGAAAAAATTATGATTATTCATCTGGAAACCTGTGCCCAAATGGCCAGAAAACATTTAAGCTTATTCATCTTGAAACCTGTGCCCAAATGGCCAGAAAACATTTAAGCTTATTCATCTGGAAACCTGTGCCCAAATGACCAGAAAACATTTGAGCTTATTCATCTGGAAACCTGTGCCCAAATGGCTAGAAAACATTTAAGCTTAATCATCTGGAAACCCAAATGGTCAGAAATGCCCAAATGGCCAGAAAAAATAAGGTTAAGTATTCATCTGGAAACCTGTGCCCAAATTGCCAAAAACATTTTAGCTTGTTCATCTGGAAACCTGTGGCCAAATGGCCAGAAAACATTTGAGCTTATTCACCTGGAAACATGTGCCCAAATGGCCAGCAAAAACATTTAAGCTCATTCATCTGGAAACATATGCCCAAATGGCCAGAAAACATTTAAGCTTATTCATCTGGAAACCTGTGCCCAAATGGCCAGAAAAAAATTAGATTATTCATCTGGAAACCTGTGCCCAAATGGCCAGAAAACATTTTAGCTTCATCATCTGGAAACCTATGCCCAAATGGCCAGAAAACATTTAAGCTTATTCATCTGGAAACCTATGCTCAAATGACCAGAAAACATTTGAGCTTATTCATCTGGAAACATATGCCCAAATGGCCAGAAAACATTTAAGCTTAATCATCGTGAAACCCAAATGGTCAGAAATGCCCAAATGGCCAGAAAAAAATGAGGTTAAGTATTCATCTGGAAACCTGTGCCCAAATTGCCAAAAACATTTTAGCTTGTTCATCTGGAAACCTGTGGCCAAATGGCCAGAAAACATTTGAGCTTATTCACCTGGAAACATGTGCCCAAATGGCCAGCAAAAACATTTAAGCTTATTCATCTGGAAACCTGTGCTCAAATGGCCAGAAGACATTTAAGCTTATTCATCTGGAAACCTGTGCCCAAATGGCCAGAAAACATTTAAGCTTATTCATCTGGAAACCTGTGCCCAAATGGCCAGAAAACATTTTAGCCTAGGCCTAATCATCTGGAAACCTATGCCCAAATGGCCAGAAAACATTTAAGCTTATTCATCTGGAAACCTATGCCCAAATGACCAGAAAACATTTGAGCTTATTCATCTGGAAACCTATGCCCAAATGGCCAGAAAACATTTAAGCTTAATCATCGTGAAACCCAAATGGTCAGAAATCCCGTCCGACCCTCGTGGCGCAGTGGTTAGCGCGTCGGACTCGTAATCTGAAGATTGCGGGTTCGAATCCCAGCTGGGACACGAGATTTGCCGTGGCATTTGTGTGTGCATCCTCTCTCGGCGAGGCACGGTATATGAAATTTGCCATGGCACTTGTGTGTGCATCCTCCTTCGGCGAGGCATGGTGAATTCGGTCGGAAAGACAGACTTAAGTGGCCAGTCTGTTAGTCCTTCGGATGGGACTTTAAGAAGGAGGTCCCGTGTGTAGCATCACACTACGCACGGTAAAGAACACCTAGCTCCAGGTCCAAGACAGAGGCCTGGCAGGTTACATGAACACAGAAGCCACTTGGTATCACCCGCCGATACTCGACGTCGGTTCCTGCGGGTTGGCTGTGCCATAATACCGGCAGTATCGGCAGTTGTGACTGAGGTCTTGGGACCTGGAGCGGTGGGTGCTGTTGCGATTGCCCTCGGGAGTATGCCGGTACCTCGCCGGGACCCTTGATTGGGTGC
>JASGXE010015999.1:0-10920 GCA_030068105.1 Sinentomon sp. SZTP_YWyxl | reverse complement strand
ACGTTGAGAGCAGTGGGATTTACGAAACTTCTCTTTTGTACCACACCATGATTTGCAGCTCTCAAAGTAGGATTAAGCATTAGCCTGTCCCCTTTACTCGGTTTACAATGGACAAAAAATGACAAAAATGGCTATGAAAGCAACTTGCAATAGCATGAGCACCATGCAATGAGTAGTGTAAGCGATCATTTGACAGCAAGTGCCTCTGGACAGGAGAAATGTCCAGAAACTTAACTCCGCGACAATAACACCAATGAGAGAGTGCATGGTTGACCCTGGCCACCTTATCCAGGCTGAGACCTGGGCCAGAGGCTGGGGGTAAACTACAAACAGATGTCATGATGCGCTTATTTAAATACGAGCCTAAATGCACGACATTTATTAGTAATGATTCAAAATCAGAGATAATCACGTCAATTGGCTTTGACGCAACATCATTTATTCCAACGTGGAGAGTCAGCAGAACATTATCGCTGGAGATATTGCTGATCAGACGTTTGCAAATTTCAAACATCCCAGAAACTTTTCCACCAGCCCGGTAATATAAGTAAACCTTTCAGGTGGTTAGGACGGAGAGGACCCGCGACAATTGGGAGACGGTGCATCTCGGGTGTTGCATGCGTGACCTAAACCTGCAGGACAGACGGCTGTTTTGTTGCAAGGGGGTCGGAAATGGCTGCAGTGGCAAATCTTGTTTTTTCATTCTGGCTTCTGTTGTTTTTGTTTTTTGCTTTCACCTCAAACCCCGCATCCAGTTATTTTTCGTTGGGGCTTGGCGCCAAGCCACCCATACATCATAAAAAGTTGTTTAGATAATTAGGGTCAAACTCAAACATGGTTTCGGCAAAAGAAATCGAAAATTCCGACTCTGTCACTTGAAATAGCACATTTTTTTCAATCTGGGTACCAAATTTCACCTTTCTAGCCCTAAAAACAACTGAAATATGCTATTCGTAAGTCTATTTTGGACCGGAAATCAAAATGCGAGAAAAACAGGGTTTTGGAATGGTCAATTTTTGAGGGATGTGGTGAAAATGCAGTAGTCGAATTTGCATCGCACATTGAAATATGGTCATGTGAAGTTATTTCTTAATGGATTTTACTCATTTTTGGACCAAAATGCTCGGAAAACATCACAGTAGGTATCTGGAGGAACAGCATTTGAAAACATGAGAAATTTTCTTTTTTTCATCTTTTTCAAGGTGCCCCCCCTCAAGCAAAGCACAAGGGACCAAATGAGATTCTTTGCGATCACGATTCACAAATTTAGAGACAACAAATAACAATTGAGATTACATTGTGAGATTAATTGAGATACCATTATGTGCTTTCAAGCCTGTCATTGCTTGCACTAACTTTTCTACATTGGATACACCTTGCCTTGCATCTTCTTTTAGCATTTGAGACACCATGAGATGGCACTTGTTGGAATCCATCCCATTCCACGTGAAACGGCCTGCTTCCTATTGATCACCTACTTATCAGTGGCCTTCTACATACAGTCTACCAAATTTTCTCGAACATGGGACAAATTTTATTGTAGGCCTAAAGGACTAGCTAATACAGGGCCATCTAATTTCAACAGTGCTCCGTGGGTACAACTTCACGCCTCACACGAGTATCATGATCTTTTGCTGCCATTGATTCCAAATGGTGCCTGAGTTAATAATGGCCTCCTATGTTTGAAGACTTTGGTAACGAGAGTACCTATATCTTGGCACTTAAACAGAAGGTTCACATTGCTAGGTGTATGTGGAACAGTATTATGATTGCGAAAATTGGAATTCAAAACAAAAATAAATAAAAAAGCATGGTTTTCTTCCATGCATAGTTTTCTACGCGAGTTTGTTACGCGCGTAGAAAATAGTTTTCTACGTTTGTTTTCTACGGCGTACACAATTCAGGAAATGCTTTTAGAGAGCATTACCATAATTGTGTACTCACAATGACACGTACGCTGCAGTTGTGTACGCCTGATTGGACACGTAAAAAAACCCCATGTAGAAAACGTACCCATCCCTGTTTCGATCAGTCCAATCTAACCACATCCCTTCACTTCCAGAGCTGAGTCAGGATATCGACGTTTTTCTAACAATGCTGAAGCCAGATATCATCAGCGGGATCACTTACTTTACTCCGAAGCAACATAACACCACACAAGAAACTGATGTGAACCCAAACTTAAAGTGAGCGGAGCTAAAATTAAAACGATTTTCGAACCTGT
Source organism: Sinentomon sp. SZTP_YWyxl (assembly GCA_030068105.1). Classification (NCBI taxonomy): domain Eukaryota; kingdom Metazoa; phylum Arthropoda; class Protura; order Sinentomata; family Sinentomidae; genus Sinentomon; species Sinentomon sp. SZTP_YWyxl. The sequence goes on along the minus strand of JASGXE010015999.1, from coordinate 8,696 downwards.
CGTTGACGAATGAATACATCAGCACTCGTTCTTCGACAACACGCTTGAAGTCGAGATTTTCACTGGCTAAATCCCTGTAGTTGTCGTTTGACACCACGACAGCATCGATGTCGGCAGCATACTTCAGGATGTATCGATCGTCGTAGCAGATCAGGCGCTTGCCACCGACAAGACGAGACGGAGTGAAGACTAGATTTCGTTCCTTTTCAAGCTCATTCAGCAAATCTTGATCTGAGAAAAAACAAAAGCAGGAATCTCACTGAAAATTAAAGTCAAACAACAAATGTGTGATTTCAAGTGGGATACTTCTGGAGATTTTTTCTTCTTCTGATGTGTCTGAAATGTGTTCTCAGCGACTTTTTATCTTCAGTGGGTTTTCAGTTTTCACCTCCAGAGATACTTACCCATGCCGAAATTTCAATTTTGAGTTTTCAGTTACGTGAATTGGGGTGTGAATAAAACGCTGGACCTGCTAGTCCTGCTGGTAATGGTCAAGTGGGTTAGGTTAACTGCTAGATTAGGTTATCCTAAGCTAAACTAACCTCACCTAACCTTCAAGACCTTACCAGCTGGACAAGCAGGTTCAGCATTTTAGTCAGTTCCCGTGAATTGCAACATGGGATCCTGACTGTTCATTCTTCATCAATTTGTCAATAACTTCATACAATTCTCTCAAAAAGCAGAGCTCAAATTATCTTGACACAGACTGCGACACCGAAAGACGAAAGGAAAAGGTTGCGACCCACGTTGTCAATTTTTTGGAATGGTGGACTGGTGACCATTCACAACAAGCCCTGCTGTCTGCAAAGAAACAATTGCAAGGATCCACGTGTTGGGCAAATGACTGAATGACTTTCCGGCATTCAAGCAAGATGACTTGATATGTAGGTAGGTACCTAGACTTTCTGGCGTTCAAGCATAACAGCAACTTTACATGTAGACTTTCCAGTGCTCAAGCATGACGTCTTGATAAAGTAAAGTGCTTCCAAACAAAGAAGGCACCGCGCCAAAATTCAATGCAGGGATGCGCAAATTCAAATCCGTGAATCTCTTTTTACCATGCCTTCTTAATATAAATGCGGCATTTCGGGAAGGATTTGGCGAAGCGTCTGTCGTGGCCTAGTGGTTACGTTATCTGGCTGTGAAGCGAAAGGTCCCGGGTTCGATTCTTGGTGCGCCCAAAAATTGTCCAATTCTCTTTTGCATTCAAAGCGCATTCTCCAACGCGAAAGGCCTGCTCGCAGATTGCATTGCCAAGAAACGCAACCTTTTTTTGGCACATCATTGTTTTTCGGCCAAATGTGCACAATTTGTGACGCTTGGCTGTTTATTCAGCATTTTGAAATCGTCGTTTGAATAAATCCCATTCGAGATTTTTTTTTGGGGTTCAGGCTGGTCCTGATATGTCCACAAAAATTTCCAGGCCGTGATAAATTCATTTTGAATGACCGACAGACAATGTTCATGGCAAATTCCAAAACGTTTGACTTGTGAACAAGCAATGCAGAAGGCCAATTCCGGCAAAGCGACCCCCCAATTCTGGGGCCTGTTTTGCAAACTTATCGCCGACAAGCCAAAATAAACAAATCGGAGCAGTCAAACAACGCAACCAATATAAAAGTTTCACAAAGTCACACACAGCAATTTTTCCAACCGGTGCAGAATTTTGCCAAACCAGAAATTTTGGGAATTCAAGAATGCTAATGAGAGCGATGAAAATCTGATGAAAGTGCAGAACCGCCGAAAATGATGACGGATAGGTACCTATGGCTTTGCTGCAATATATTTGTGTAGCCCTGCTCTTGCCCGTCCTCCACCCGCTCTGTTCTCTCCTTTTCGGCGTGATGCCTTCTTTGTTTGGACGGACTTTATATAGACTTCAGGCAGGCAAGATGCATAAACCGGACACGCCCGGAATTTGGATTTCGGCACAATGTCCCGAATTTCGGAAAAAACGCAACACTTCCTTCCGGAATTCGGAAATTTCGCAAAAACGCAAGCGATTAGCATTATTTTGGACAAAAATCCATCGTGGCTGATGTGTTTGTCATTTTGTGATATTTTGGGTTCTCAGCACTTTCCAGATCGTAAAACTCCACTTCCAGATCAAAAGTCAGAAACCTGTCTAGCTTGGTACCTACTTTTCGAAGGTGTTATGATATTTTGGCAAATTTTGCAACATTTTTGGAGTGCACATTGTGAACATTGTGAATTTGTGAACAAAATTGTGAACATATTTGGAAAATTGGAATGTTTGATACCTCTGATGGATTGAGAATAAAAATTGAGAAAAGCAGAAAAAAAAAAGAACAGAATAAATCCTGAAATTCCAACTCCGAGAACTGCCATTTCTTCAAAAAACACAAGAGAAAATAAGTGGCGAACTGGCGATAAAATCGCACTCTAATGGAGAAAGCCATAACTTTTGAAAGACCGAACGAAACTTCACGAAATAAAAGCAAGATGGCAGCCGAATCCTTCTATTTTTGCACCAATCCCAGAACGTAGGTAGGTGCCAAATCGAAGCTCCATAAACTTCCGTCAGGAAGTGGTGTGTCGCGTGTCGGATTTTTACCGACAGTCGGAGTTTGGTACGGACGTGGGGCGTCAGATTTTTTCCGACAGCCGGAATCCAAGTGCGGTTATTTGGTGTCGGAATATTTCCGCCTGTCGGGCTTGTCCAGTTAAGAGTGCTCACCTCAGGCCTATCTGCGTGCATTTTGCTCATTCAGAAAAACTTGATATTTTTCGGATTGCGGTTTCTGCCCATTCTTGACAACAATAACTGTTACCAGTCAGATGGGTGACAAGGCCAAAACAGCCAACAAACCTTTGATAGGATTATCAAGACTCGGAGCTTCCTTCCTCCACTTCGGCACAAACACCACAATATCCATGTGACCCCTGTCTTTGAACCAGTCGATGCAGATTTTAATACCACGGCAGGAAAATACTTCTTTGTTTCCATGGCTGAAAAAAACAACAAAAAATATTTAAGATTTTTTTATAAATTTGAAAATATTTTAGATTTTAAAATAGGATATTAGGATCCTCCCCGAAAACATGGTGGCCACAGAAATTTTGGATTCAAATTCCATTATTTTCGAGAAAATTTAGAACATTTTTCCAGAATATCAAATAGGTAGAAATGTGATTTAGCAAGCCATTAGATAAAAAAGCAACCCAAAATAAAAAATGCATCGACAGTCATCATGGCCTCCACCACCCCTGCAGCTGTGCCCATGCCACCACTTTGTACATTTTTTCTGTTAACTTTTCTTAGCTTCAACAAATTACACAAAAGAGCGGCGCTAAAATTCTGGGAAATCCATTTTGGGGAGAAATCAGTTCTTTTGATGAAACTTCATTGCACTTCGCTTTTTGCAACACCCACTCGTCCAAATTCAAATGTGACAAATGGGACAATTTCGTGTCAGAAATCATAGTTCAGGTTTCAAAAACTAAAACTGCCAGTGTTGTTGCAATTGCAATTTTTCCTGCAGAGCTTTCAAAATTGATTGCACACTGGCTTCTTTCTCATTCTGCTGCTGCTGCATGGGAATATCATCCTGCCATTGCTGCATGATGGGGTAAGTTGCTTCTTGCTCTTTTTGTATTGTTGTTGCTGCATTTTTTCTCCTGGCAATTTAAAGTGAATAATATTTCCACATGTCATGAAACAACTTTTGTGTGTTTGGAATTGGTATTTCAATTTGAAATGAATATGGATTTGTAATTGAAACATCCTTTCAATAAAAATGATTGTGGAATTATTGTAATTTTGACATGCAATTACAAAAAAAAAAAAAAAACGAAATAAATGACAAAAAATAAAATTGTTCTCTTGTTGATTGAGAACACCAGTAAAAAAAAAAAAAAAAAAAAAAAACAAGATGAGGCAGAAAACTGAAATTTTGCATATTTTCATTTGGTATTATCAAATTTCGGACAGAAAATCAATCTAATTTTTCTTGTGGCAACACCGTCATCTGATATAGGTAGGCAAAGAACGTCTTCGACTTCAACATTCAGAGTATTCAGAAGACCCGGGTTTTCTGTCACTTTCTCAGCAAATGACTTCACATATTTCTTCAGCAAATGGAGAACTAAATCCTGAAGTAGGTAGGTGGGTACACCAAGCAGGAAGGGAGATAGAGGCATGCTTGTTTGAAACCTTAAAAGAAAGGGCTCCAGCTGGGATGCTACATGCTCAAATGCTAATTTGGACAAAAGATGTTCATCAACGATAACGAATTGCGTGACTGCCTTGACAGATTGGGTATCGAGCAGTGCCTTCTCGTAAATGTCATCCAGAAACTTTTTCAGGCAGGGAAGAAGAACTTGAGCATGTCTGGCACCCTTGGCATTCTCCACCCACCTGTGGTGAGGACAAAACTTTAATGGAAACAGTGTGTTTTCAGCTGTTTCATTTTCTTCTGGTCACTGACTTGGCATTGATCAGTGACTTTGCATTTTCCATGATTTCAGACAGAAATCACAAGCATTCCATATGATTTTCCAGAGCCATGTCAATTATTCCATGATTTTCCAGAATGTCGCCACCCTGTGAAAAGCAAGGCTACCTACCGATGGGTGTTGTGCCATGGGTGCAAAGATGTCCAGACATCCACAATCCTGCGCAAGATACATTTTTCGTCTAATTGACGTTGGACCACAGTCGTATCAAATTGCAGGTTCTGAAAGTAGCAAGATTCTAATTATACCTAGCCCCAGAAAAAAATAGCCATGCCGACTGGTGGTATGCCGGAGCTATGTAACTAAGTGAGGGTTAAAATCTCGTGAGTTGTGGACCGATACCTCGATCGCTTGTGGATGGCAGTCATCCGCAAGCAGCAATTTGGCATCCATGATCCAGTTCATAGGATAGGTACTCCATTTTTTGCATGCCAAGGTGTCGCAGCTCTCTGTCCTGCTGTTGTGCGATGATCTTCCCTCATTTTCATGGTGTTATTGAAAATTTGACCAGGCTCCGAAATCCGTGCTCCAGGGCTCCAAACGACTTTTTGCAGCCCTGCCCGTTCAGATCACAAAATTTGAAATTGCTTGTTCTTGGCCTTGCCCTTCAGTGTTTGGTATCAAACACGACGATAAAATGTGTGCAGACTTAACGTGTTCTGCAATGCGAGTTGTGGAGACGAAAAGCAGTGCTCAGTGCTATGACACACCAGGAGATGTTACAGTACCAAGCTTGAATTTTGTCCACAAACTGAAACACAAAAATCCATTTTCATATCAATTTTCAAAATTGAAGACAAGTTCAACTCAAACGTAACAAACGGAAGCAAAAGGGTTTTGCAAAATATGCAGTTCGGGCCGACCTACAAAATGAACTTGGTAAGTTTGATATTGCAAAAATTATAATAAACATTTATCATCAGGGCAAAACAAAATGCAACAAAAATAAACATTCCATTTTCAAATTTTCCTGAATCTTTCAGGTTTCTAGAGCATGCTTTCCCAAGTTTCCCAGATTTTCCAGGTTGGTGGCAACCATCGAACTTGGAAGAAACGACCGGATCTAGGCATGTCCTCAACAATGTACAGTCCAACCATCGAGAGTTGAACTCTGACCGTTTTCTCTTTTACGGCAATTTTCAATGCAGAATGGGCAGAAGACCACGTGCAGTCAGAGCTCAACTCTCGATGGTTGGACTGTAAGTAGGCCTACCTACCCACTATCCAGCCGATCAGCAATAGCCAAATTTTGAAGGCTCGGTTCGTGCAAAAAATCTGGCCAAAATCTTGAGACATGTGCCGTTTTCCTGAGACGGGCCTATTTTGATTCCATTTTCAGATACAGTTAACAGTCACATAAAAGTAACTTTGACGCATTTTTTTATCTAACCGCAGCTCTGGTCTTTTTTCTACCCGTGAACTGTGATTGGCAGCAATTGCCCTCCTCCGAAGACGTGACACATAGGTACCAACAATCAGAGCGGACTTGGGTGATGGCCTTAGTTAAGCTACAAGTGCTTACCACATTGCCACATTGCTGCCATCAATGACGATGGGACGCAAGCTTGATGAGCTATCTTTGTTGACATCAGTCTGAGGGAGATCAGCTCTCATCGGTGTGACAGGGCTACTTCCTATGGTGGATCCCAATTTGATTAATTCAGCGAGCAATTCATTTTGGGAAGGGTTCTGGCCAAGCTTCCTCAATGCAAGCTGGACAAGCTGCTCCGAATATCCCAACTTCAGGGCGAACTCAACCCTTGAAGTGTAACCCGGTTCGGAAGAGATAATATCAAAGGACTCGGATGTGGGACACTCCGAAGATGCTGGGACAAGATTTCGGCCTGTCGATACATAGTCAGCGTATTCTGCTTGCAGGGTGTCGGACACTGTTCTGTCGACTTCCAGATGGTGCGACTGGCCAGAGGTGGGTGAACACAGTTGACTGGCGTTATCCTTTCCCTCGTGATCGGAATCATATGACGAGTCTTCTGATTCAACCTTGCTGAGGGAACGCAGTCTTGCAACGCCCGTCTCTTTTCTCCCGTGACTGAGAAAAGGCTCGGTGACCGTTGACAATGCATCACCATTCCCTGTGAAGACAGCAGTGAACTCTGGCGGAAGAGCACCGAGGAACAAATGCTCCCTAGGTGTTTTCCTTAGGTTAACGGCACCAAATGATTCACTAGCAGAATGGCCAGGCTGCGTAGAATGCGGCCACTGGGATATATTCACCTGTTGCTCAGCACTTTCATCCTTGGCATTACTGGCATTGGAATTTTCCAATCCAGCCATTTTGCCACTCAAGGCAGAGATAAGCACAGCGTCCGAAATGGCAAGGCTTTGCTCGCCGTGGGAGCAACTGTCATCCGGCAGTGATTGCCCTCTTTCAACTGCATTGCGAAATGAATCACTGTCATTCACAAAAATTGGACAATGCCCAGATTGTTGTTCACTTTCACAATCAAGCCTCGGAGATGCCAAATGTGTCTGAAATAAAAATTAGAAAAAAAAAGCTTCATAACAGATCTCGAAGTTGGCTCGTTGGGCAGAACAGGCGTGCCGCGAGTACGAGGGTAAGTCAAAAAGTTTGCGGAAAGATTTCATTTTTTCACATAAGGCCTACCTACTGTGTAGGTAGGTAGGTAGGGGAGACTGGGGACCATTGGGACAATTTTTTGAATTTTCCAATTTCCCCAGTAGATGTCACAGAAAATCCAAATCTTTTTGTGGCTCAACAATCTCTGATATCTTGGCAACAAATGGGCCATGTACACCTTTGAAGCAATATTTGTAGTTTTCCTGCAATTTTTGATCTCCTGGAGGCTTACCGACTGTCCCATTGGACCCCGGCTTGGGGTCCAATGGGACACCGCATGGGGTCCAATGGGACAGAGGTAATAAATCCAGCTGTCACCCATGAAAGTTAATAAATTTTGTTTTACTGTTACTTCAGCAGGTTTGCTAAAGTAAACATGAAAATATTTTCTGACATCCGAAATTGTGGGTACAATGTCAGGTGGCAGGCACCAGCAAGCATCGTACGGAACATTGCACACAGGGTTCCCAAGGGCTTTCAAAAGATGTGTGTTGACTTTCATCATTGAGATTTCTTGGGTTTCACATTTTCTGAGTCTAAAACGCAAAAATAACTTACTTTTTGCAAGGTTGCTTGACAAAAAATGGAATCATGCAAAACCAGGCCAAAACATTATGTCCCAATGGACCCCAGACAAGAATGTCCCAATGGACCCCGGGATGTGTTTTGGCGGACAATCATGTTCTCCAGGCATGCAATGAAATAGAATAAAATTATGAAGCCAGATATTTGTAACAACTTGTCCAACTGATGGATACCACAGGCAGTTGGATATCCTCGGATGAGTTTGTTGTCAGAAATTGAAAATCAGTCGAAATTTTAAAATTTACTTTCGCCTATGGAAAAATTGAAAATGTGACAACTCCTACAGAACAAAATCAAAACAGCTGAAAATACATGTGATCTTTGAGGGCTATTAGAGACATCTTTTGGCTATTTCGAATTTTGGATTCTACTCGTTGATGTCTGGGAAAGCATTGTGTCCCATTGGACCCTGTGTCCCAATGGTCCCCAGTCTCCCCCACCTCCCTGTCAAAGTTATTTTCCCACAGTTTTTATGTGGTGTTGCCATCCTTCAAACCTTTTGCGGGTTACTATCCTAAAAAACTCAGCACAGATCCTCCAGAACATGCACAGAACAACAGAACAACTCCAAAACTGAACAATTTGAATGGCTAGGTTGAATATTTTTTATGGAAGGCAGGTACCATCCAATTTGGGGTGGGTGTCAGAAAAGGAGAATTGATGTTGAAAAAAAAATTTAGATTGGACATGGCATAATTCTAATTTGCTTCCCCCCTTTTTCTTCTTGTTTTTTACTTGAAATTGTTCCAAGGTCAATTTCTTTTTGATAAAAAAAAGAAAGGCCCTTTCAAGGTCCTTTATTGACATTGCATTGAAACCCACTCACCCAGTGTATTCCCTCCCGCTACCTACCCACCTAACCTAAGCACATTCCCTTTGTAACATGGGAAATCCTCTAAAAGAGCAAGGGAAGGGTCCTTGGATTGCGATGGAGTTCCCATTGAAATTCTCACAGAACGGCTCCAAAACCAAAAATCCTTGAAAGATAACCAGCAGCATTGTCATGACAGAACAAAGCACGGTGAAAAACAAACTT
>JASGXE010015998.1:0-13013 GCA_030068105.1 Sinentomon sp. SZTP_YWyxl | reverse complement strand
TCTGGATGGCTTCTACGGCTTCAACTTCGCACAGCTTAAAAGGGTCCCAAACAGCCGAAGAATACTCGAGAAGTGGTCTAACAAGGGAAAAATATGCGGCGGATTTGGTGTCGCTCGTTCCATGCTTTAGAGTCCTCCTCACTAGGTACAGCATACGATTAGCCTTGCTAATAACTGAGGAAAATGCTTACCCCAGCTCAAGTTTCTTGAAAAGGTCAAGCCGAGATATTTGTATTCGTTCACGGAATTTAAGACACCAGAACTCAGAGTGTACTGGAACTGAACATGAGACAACTTTGATGTGACTGGAAGGAGGGCACACTTGTCAAAATTTAGCTGCATCTGGTTTGTTTTACACCAAGATTCGATTTGCCTGAGATCCGACTGCAATAGTTCTCTGTCTCCAGCCTCACGGACGATTTTGTAAATTAGACAATCATCGGCAAATAAACGCACACTACAGGACAGTTTCGAAGCAAGGTCGTTGATGTAGACAAGAAATAAAATTGGTATCAATGTGCTTAGGCGTCAGCACACGGGTTTGTCATTTTATGATTGCTTTTTTGCGTCATTTTCGAGGACCTTGCAAATTTTGGTGTGTCCCGCTAGACTGAAACGCCATTATCTCCAAACTGGCGCAAAACATTGAGATTCTGGATTGAGGTTGATGCAAAGGGAGGATTAATCTTGACATACAAAAGTTTTCAGCCTTCTGGAATGTGAGGGCTCTCGTGAAATGACAGTTTTATTCAGACATCAATTCTCATCACAAAATTATGATTGCAACATGAATCGAAATTTTTCTTTACGTATCAAAATCGAAACTGCAGCATTTGAAAGGAAGGAAGAAACCAAAAAGAAAGGAAGAAACTTGCTTTGCCTCTTTCCACTCCGATCGCAGTTCTTGTTGAAAAAATGTTTGTGTCGGGCGAATTCCCGTCAGATTGGAAACAGGCGAATGATATTCCTGTCGCTAAAAGAGGAGCAGGTTGTTACGGGATATCGCCCGATCTCTTTGACGTGTTTGTGTTCGAAGCTTGTCGAACGAATTTTGCAAAGTCATCTTTTAAATTTCTTAGAATCTGTTAACGTTTTTCATTGTAATCAATTTGGTTTTCGCAGAAGTTTTTCTTGTGAACTGCAGGTAATTTCGCTTGCTGACGACATTCTCCGTTCAATCGATGACAAGATTCCTGTTCATGCAGTCTTCCTTGATTTCAAAAAAGCGTTTGATGTAATTCCACATGAGCTGCTAATTTTAAAATTGGTGAGGCGAAACGTGCCCTTTTACCTGATGAACCTTCTTTGTTCATTTTTGGATGGGCGCTCCCATCACTATGTGTCCGTTTCTGGAGTAAAGTCGGCGAGTCTTGAAGTGTCTTCTGGGGTACCTCAGGGCAGTGTTTTGGGGCCGCTACTTTTTCTAGTGTACATTAATGATATTTCTGAGGATCTCGCTAGTTCTATCCGTCTCTTTGCCGATGATGTGGTTCTCTGTTGTCGGGTCGACGGTCCTGAGAGCTGCGAGTCCTTACAAATCGATCTCAATCTGGATGACCATTGCAGGTTGTTCCTGAGTGTTTCCAGACCACCCGTTCATTCAGGGTCGTTCCCGACCGATTATCAAGACCTTCCTTCATTTCTGAGTCATTCTGTTTTTTTTTTTCGGGGGGCTGTCCCCTTTCGGGGGCTATAGATCCTAAACGGACGGCCCTGGGTGACCGTTCAGGGTTGTTCCTGTGGGTTTTCGGTTATGCCCGATCTGGTTCAGGGTCGTTCACTTACCGGCCGATTTCTGAGTTGTGCGTCGGAAGAAATTGACGGTCATTCCCTGATTTTGACGGGATGAAATTGACGGGAAGAAATTGACGGTCATTCCTGATTTTGCAAATACCATTCAAAGGACCAAAATGGCGGAATGTGTGGGACCTCACTCCATTTAACATTCTGCAGAGAAGACGCGACTTTATATCAACAGCTTTGCACGCATCACAAGACACACATGTCTGCAGAGCATGTTTTCTTCGAAAATCTTGCGGGTTGGCATGTGCCGAAAAAATATGAAATCGAAAAAACTGAACAAAATAAAATGAAGAAAACAAGAGTCGAAAAACCCTTCATTCACATTTTTTCACGTGTGCCGAGTTGGTTGTATATACTCGAACTTCGTTCAGGTTTGATGCAGGTTGGTGTGTGGTTCCATCATGGCCTCATTCTCTCCGGAAAAGTCCACTCATTTTTACTTCCACAAAGAAAAGAGCATTGTGTTTCTTGTGTTGCCAGGCTGTTCTGACACGGGGACGCGGACAAACGTCCACACGGACAATCGTCCACACGGACAAACGTCCACACGGACAAACGTCCACACGGACTAACATCCACACGGACAAACAGCCACACGGACAAACGTCCACACGAAAAAAACGCCACACGGATTTTTGTCCAAACCACCAAGCACCGAACCGGACAAACGTCCACACGGACAAACATCCACACGGACAAACGTCCACACGGACAAACATCCACACGGAATTTTGTCCAAAGAACCAAACATCGAACCGGACAAACGTCCACACGGACAAACATCCACACGGACAATCGTCCACACGGACAATCGTCCAAACGGCGAACAATTTTGCCCTTAGAACAACCAGGCTGAGGCAAAACAGGAAGTTCTCTTTTGCTTTTTGCATGTCACAGGCATACACGATCATTGAACGTATGAACAGGACTTCCAGCGATATTTGATTGGGTCTAATGGAAATTATGAAAGGAAGCCCAATTGTCTTCTCATGCGGAACGTCCTCAAACAACTGCAATTCGTGTTGGCAAATGGCAACATACATTTTCTTAGATGGATAAGGGACCAGGGAAGTGCACCCACCCATTTTTGCGATAGGGAATTTAGCGTGTTATTTGACAGGTCTGGTATTTTTTGTTCTACCTTGCATGCTACGACGCATGTGACTCAACTTTACGGTAAATACCCACTTCGCAACTTCCACTTTGCAACGTGCACTTTGCAACCGTCCATTTCGCAACCGTGCATTTTGCAACCGTGCATTTTGCAACCGTGCATTTGGCAACTGAGCACTTGGCAACCGTTCATTTTGCAACTGAGCACTTTGCAACCGTGCATTTAGCAACTGAGCACTTTGCAACCGTGCATTTAGCAATCGCTCATTTGGCAACCGTGCATTTTGCAACCGTTAATTTAGCAACCGTGCATTTTGCAACCGTGCATTTGGCAACTGAGCATTTGGCAACCGAGCATTTTGCAACCGTGCACTTCGCAACAGTTGATTCATCTGATGAGAATCGTCAATCGGCGACTTTCTCTTCTGCAAGACCGAGAAATTGAAACCACGGTTGACGTGGTGTCTCTATTTGGAAAAACTCCGGGTTGTCCAAAAGTCCCTCTAGTGCGGGGAATGGCTGATAGCATCTCTTTTATACCGTTGAAGAGCAATTTTCGACCAGGAGACGGTGCGTGGTGGGCCGAACTGGTGACACAATCGAGTCATTCAGACAGAGATCCAATAACCTTTCCGTCATCCAGAAACACACCTTTCGACATCTGGCGAATTGCTCAATTAATCATTTTTAGGTCATCACTTCTTTGCACAAACCATCGCAAACGTGTCTGAGATAACGCGAAGCAAAATTCCTGGACTTTTGGGCTGCGCTGTTTTTCAGTAGGCCTATAGGTACGAATATTTTCTGGCCTAAATAGCTCTTCGGTTTTCTTTCTTTATGCAGCTTTGCTGCTCCGCATCTTGCCACCCCGGTCAAGCTTGGATTATTGAGCTCAAGTGTTTTAGCTCGCTGGCTTGGATCTTTGAGGTTTCTTTAAACATCAACCAATTCAGCCCCATGCTGTGCAAAGCCGTCGTCGAACAAAAGATCTTCCCCTCTTCGTTCTCTGCATTGCAGTGGCGCATTCTTCCAATGCTGGAGTTTTGGTCCTCCCTTGTTAAATATTAAAATCAACTAACTCCGTTTGCGCAGAACGGAGGGGAAAATGAAAGAAAATGAGAGGCGGACATGCAAAGATTGGGAATAAAGTAGAATCGGAATAAGCAAGACACGGAACTGGGTAGAATCGGAACTAGGTTGAATGGGATCAGGCTCTACAAGGACTTGCCTTGACTGGGATTTGGGCAGACAGTGAACTGGGCAGACCAGGAAGAAGCCATACATGGACTGCGGTAGACACTGACTGGGCTAGACAAGGAATAAGAAATACGAGGACTGAGGTAGACGCGGAACTGCGTAGACTCGGAATAAGGCAGACTGGATCGCGGACGGAGAGAAAAAATCTACCTTAGTCCGCGTCTTGCCAGTTCCGAGTCTTCCCAGTTCTGCGTCCCCCAAAAACAGCGGCAATGAATTGGCGCTATTAGTACGCTTGCGCATAGTCATAGATCAAGTTAAAAACGAAGGGTCAAATATCAATTAAAAAAGAAGAAGAAGAAGAACCATCACACAGGCATGACAAATTCACACATCAAGGTCATTGAACGGTGCGAGAGGAGAGAAGAGGACGGGTTTCCCGAATAAAGGATGAATTTGATGGAAGACTGTTCCAAGCTGCGATAGTCAGGGGAAAAAAGAATTCGCAAAAACTATCTTTTTACAAAAAGGCTGTGTCAGGCTCAACCCGTTGTCCGTACATGTGAACATGGTGGGGCAACCAGTCAAAGGGCTGTCGGTTCGGTTCACAGGGCCAATTAAAACGACGATGATTTGTGACAAAGAATCGTCTTTCTGAAAAAACAGCCTAAAAACATGCAACTGTTTTTTTATCTCGCAAATCCAAATTTGACATGACTATTTTTACAAACCGCCGAATCTAAAACGTTTTTCACCCAGATAAAAGCCTTCGCCTTCAACTTGTTTTGAAAAATGGGAGCAAATCATTTTGCAATTTTTGTTGACACTTTTTTGATTTTTCATTCTGGCTGCTCCAAATTTTTCGACCTCCATCAGGAACAACTCCGCAAATCGATAATGCCAAGGAAGTGTTGAAGCGTGTTTCAAGAAAGAAACAAGTTGAAATGCCAAGCAGTTGTGCTGGTCCGTTCAGCAACGTCAAGTTAATTGTCACACTTCAAAAAGTGCATGTTGGCTTCAACATGTGCGAAGTTGGCTCGGTGGCTCCAAACTTGTCGCCTTGGCAGACACATGATGCAATGCATTTCCATTGCCCTATTTTTGACGCTTTCGCTGGCATCTGACCGCCGGCATTTGACTGCCGGCGACGGACATTCCACCGCCCCCCGGACGTTTGGCCGCCGCGGCGGACGTTTATTCGCCGGGACATCATCTGGTCGTGAAGAGCGTTTTTTCGGTTAAATTTACCTGCAATTTATTTGCTCTAAAACCGAGCAAAAATGACCCATGTTGAGCCCGCAGACGTAAAAATCACGCAAAAACGACGGTTGCAGTTCGGAATGCCGGCCGACATTTATAAAATGCTTGTCTGAACGAGTTTTAACACACGCTAAAGTCGCCAAATTAGGATATAGGAAGATTAGGTTAGGCAAGGGCGCAGATCTATGCTGAATATTGGGGGGGACGATGAGGAAAAATTCTTTGTTGTACGAAGCGTTGCGCGAAGCGCAACGCCGGGGGAGGGGGTGTCCCCCTCCCCTAAGGGGAAGAAATTTTGAAAAAATGAAACCTCAAATGGTGCTCAGAATGCTCAATTTTTTTAAAAAATCTGAGCATTTTTCAAAGCATTCCCCGTTTACTCAGAACAGATAGACAACGTCAAATCAGTCAATGAATGTTGTCTTTTCAAATCTAATTTGCTGCTAAAAACACGACACGACCAAAACAGCTGCGAAAGTGCTATCGCGTCTCAAACACTGCCCGGGTAGCAGAGGAACGTGGCAGGAACGTTCCGCGGAATATGGCAAACACTTGTCTGTGCCAGGGGGCTGCCATTTGGATATGGTCGGTGTGGCACCACGATGCTGGCCACTATGGCAGGAATGTGGCTTTCTCCAGTGACAGCGATGTGTTTTTCCACCGTGGTGGGGACATGGCATGCTCCCGTGACAGGAACGTGATTGCCACGGTGCGGTTTGTCTCGTTCCACGGTGGAAAATAGCATTCTTACCACGGGAGCATGCCATGTCCCCACCACGGTGGAAAAACACATCGCTGTCACTGGGGAAAGCCACATTCCTGCCATAGTGGCCAGCATCGTGGTGCCACACCGACCATATCCAAATTGCAGCCACCTGGCACAGACAAGTGTTTGCCATATTCCGCGGAACGTTCCTGCCACGTTCCTCTGCTACCCGGGTGGACTCAACGACACTCCTTTCATCATTTCAACTTCAGATTTCAATTCAGGATTCAGAATTTTCTGTCCTGCTTTCGTCATTCATAGCCAAATTTCCATTCGCCCTTGTCCGTGATTTTCATGAACTGCCGTCGGCATCACGTCCCATTCAACAAGCCCGGATTTAGGCATGGGCCGACGGGGCCTGCGGCTGTTGGGGACTCCGGAAGAGTTATGACTCCGGCCCCCAGAAGTGTAAGAAATTTTGCAGTTTCATCACTCATTTGATTTTTTGCTTGGTTTCGCAGAGAAAACAGAATCTGGTACTCGGCTTCATGTTCGATATGGGAAAGAAGATCCGCGACACAGTTCAGCTTTGTCGAAAACAATTCAAGCTCTTTAATTATTGGGTGGGACAATTCATGACTTTAAAAATATTGGAGGGGACGTGTCCCCCCCCGTCCCCCCATGATCTGCGCCAATGAGGTTAGGTTAGGTTTGGGTTAGGTTAGCTTTTTTTTTTTTGTCACAGAGAAAGAGTGCCAACTCGTCCAGTCCGATGTCGGCAGGAATTCTGAATGTCTGTGGAAGGAAACAACAGCGATTTGTTGGTAAAAATCCCTGTTGCAGACGTTAATAATTTGCTTCAACATTCATGGGAGGAAGACTGGTTCGCTGCTTTCCTGTCACAACGACAGGTGAAAAGTTTCAGCAAAAGGCTTCAGTGGCAGCGCAAACGTCAGGTGGATAGTGTGACGGCCAAACGTCCAGCGACTCCCGCAACGAAAATATCCGGCGGCCAAATGTTCACGACGGTGAGACATCGGAAATCTGAGAACTTTTAATTCAAGCGAATTTTTGCCCATCTGCTGCGTCCATCACGGAAATTTTCATTTTTCTGGTTTTGTGTCCTTTTTGGCATTTCGATCGGAGGAAGTGAACTTCGAAGGCGATCAGTTTATTGTTTTGTTCGATGTTCGAAAAACAAATGTTTTGTAATTTTCAGTGTGCAGTCCTATTTTTCTTCATTTTGAAAGATAAAATAAATTTGCCTTTTAGAAACTTTGGGCTAAACACATTTTCGGCACATTCATTCAGTCACTCAAAGCAAACCAATAAAATGATCTAAGTGGGCGCTGCGGGCGCTAATGATCTATTTGCTGCGGCTCGCTCATTCTCACATAGCCATCCCATTCTCTCCGCATAGGTACTTATAAAAAATAAGTCTGACTTTTGGAACTCCATGAAAAAGCCCTTTACCTACACATTCCACAATTTGAAGCAATTCTTTTGGATAGATTTGTGCGGTGATGTCTGATCATGCCATTCTGTCGCACGCCGGTCGGTTTGCAACGAAATCAATAAGCAGAGCTGAGACAAATCTGAATAATAAAGCAATCCGAACATCTGTGCTCAAGAAATTAGTCGGGACGCACAGCATTTTGACCATCAAGCATTTTCATTCACAGTTTATGATGACGCAAGGAAGTCCCTGAAAAAAATCTGCACTCATGCATGCTGTTTTGCTTCAAAGATAACAAAAAGTGGCACATTTTGAAAATTTTGGGGGTACGCGTTGGGGCATTCGCATAAGGTGCGAGGCTGACGCCAGGCAGATGGCTGATACCAGGCAGTAGGATGAATCCCGGCCAGGTTGAGTTTGCTTTGTCAGAATTTTCGAAAAAAGTAACGGGTCGCTCACACCCATAGAATTTGAGTATACAAGAGTATGAAAAAAAAGAAGTAAGACTATGCTAAATAGAATTCGATGTTCACACCTCACACGAATGCCCGCAGTGGCACCACTACTTCTCTTTCTGGGCACGACGTGCCACCAAAAGTGACCTCTATGGCAAAGTGATTGTGAATGAAAGCGACCCCTGCTTTCAATTTTAAGAAAGCGTACGAATAAGAAACGCCAACTGAAATTTTCGGAACAATTGGTAAAACAAAACATGCATGCGGCATTTAACAGACAGGCTTATCGGCCGCCAAATGAAGGATGCGAAAGTGTAACGACACTTTTTAATTATTATTGATTAATATTGCCAAGAACACATTTGCAAATTCTCTTTGCAATGGGCACAACTGCGGTACTTTCGCCGAAAGGGGAATTGCAACCGGTGGCTTTGCAACGAAGAAACTCGCAACTTCCTCTCTCGCCGAAAGGAATTTTGGAATGCTTAAGGAATGTCCCCTTGTGCAATGCAAGTAAAGCATTGCCTGCAAGGATGGAATTTCTGCGGGATTCTGTTTTAAATGACCAATAGGTACCTGCGAATATGCGGTCGAACCATCTTATTGTTGACCATCACAGAAGTTTTGACAGAAGAAGGCAGGAAGCACTAAGAGGATCAAGTGGTTCAATATGGCCATGCAAGATTTGTGGCTATCAGGAAAATGCCTTTGTTGGCCTCCCCAACTGATGAACCCACGTCCGTTGAAAAACGTCATTCCAATGTGTGCAAAATGAATGACGGTGACTACGCATAGCATGAGCAGTTCAACTTTCGGTCCTTATGGTTTACGAGTAGATGCAGTCTGCAACATCTGATTCACTTCCATTTTTGGCGATTGGTTCATTGAAACACGGCCTCATTTTTTGCGAATGTGCTGTTTAATTTAGAAGAAAACCTCAACACTTTCCTACAGATAGGGGGCCTACGTGGGATATCCGCAAAGTTTTTGACATCGACACGGATCAAGGAAAAGGTTTCTATCCTTCACTGGTTTTCAATGTGATCTTCTCCTATGCACCACTGGCAAAGATCGTGCAGGGCCCCCACGTAGTGTAAGTTTGAAGCTTTCATGCAAGCCCTCGAACCAAGCAATTTTGGCAATATTTGCCTCTTGATCACCATTGAAGGAGGACCAGAATGAGTTTCATGATTCTTCCATGTTGGCATTATCTATAACCCAAATCGCAAATGAAGGTGCATTCTCCCAAACATTTGCACCTTACAAATTTGAATTGCTGTATCTGTAATCTCGTTAAAGTGCAGTCACATCACATCGGCTCCAAGTTTCATTTTTTCGATCCTCACGGAGGTTAGCGGAGGTAGGTATAGAAGTGGTAATAATTCTGCATGAAGAACACAGCATTCCGTACCAAATATTGGCAAGTGAACTCTCAAAAGGCTACGTTCAGTTTCAAAATTGTTAAAGCTATATTGTAAAACAAATCCTCATATCCGATGCTAAAAACGTTCCGGACACCCATCGTATGACAATTGTTGCAAAAAATACTAAAAAAGATGAAGCTATACAGGTACCTATATAACTGTCAAAAATTGTTCAATTCATGACATGGACGATTTCGGATCAAACAATAAATGAATACGCATGGTCAATAGATTTCTGTCCGTTATTTTCGAGTGCGTTGCTCGAGCAGCAATTCGAATGGCTGAAAAACAGCCATTCGAATTGCTGCTCTCTGCTTTTCGCTTCGTCAGAGTAGGTCAATGGTTGCTTTGGTCACAAAAGTGTGCTCGCACATGTGATGGTCCGCAAAAATTGTCCACACAAATATGTCATTCCAAAATTCCGGAGTCCGGAAATTGCGAGTTTTGAAGACATTCGGATTGCCATGTGAGGGAATTCGGGGCCCCATCACTAAAAATTTTCACTTTGGTTTTTATGATCACCCGTTAAGTTTTTAAAGCCACTTTGCAGGCAGGACCTTGTTGATGAAGCCACCTGGGATTTTGGTGTTTTTTTGGACATTGCCACAGTCATTCAATTCCCCACTCTGAAATGTGAAAATTCATTCATATTCATTTGAGCATGGCCATGTGTACCTACCATTGTGATAGACTGCCAGCTTATAGCTGAACCATGAAATTTGGGTGCAGAGAAGTTGATCTCACCATCAAAACAAAGCGAAACGAAAGTCCTTCTAATTCAGCCAGCCTTCCCAAAAAAGACCTGCTGAAAAAAGTAGAGCTGTATAAAGTTTCATTCAGATTGGATAATGCGAACTGGGCAATTCTCATCGGAAGTTGACCGACCCTCGTAATTCTGCAAACATTTTACTTTGGTAGGTAGACCAGGAAACGAATAATGTGGCTGTGCCTACTCTAGCCTAGGCCAAAAATAGGCCTACGTAGTCTTATGCCCAGGAAGGTAATTGTACTCAAGTCAAGTGCCTCAGTCACCATTGTGTCAAGTGTTTTGCTGGACTTTATAGGTACCTAGACGACATACCATGAAGCTGAAAAGGATTAGGATTCCCAGATAAAAAAACCTTGGCCCTGACCATCTTCCATCAAACATATTCCATCAAACATCTACTATACATGTTCCATCAAAACATTTTGCGAGACCAAGGGTTCTCTTTTTTGCAAGAGAGAGTGGTTGCTTTTGGCTGTTTCGTCAAGGTCCCAAATGTGATTCGGCTCATCATATAGGCCCAAGCCATCAGCCATCTACCTGAGCTTCTAGCAGATCGTAAAATCCATATTTATAAATGGATCACATGTTACGATTTTGCGACTGATTATGATGGTTTGTGTGGATTAAAGAACATTAGGTACCTACCTGACTAATGCCCGCCAGGTTTTTTTTTATCGACACCTATTTAGACCTGTCTGTTGTGGTTAAAACACACTCAAGCAACGCATGGGGTATTTGTGAGACACTCCGAAAGGTGTCTCAAAAATACCCCATTCTCGGGGTATTGTGAGACACCAATTTTTCCATAAAACCAAGTAATGTGGACTAAATTTCTTTTAGGGACATCAGATTTGCACATTCAACATTCGTAACATGCATCCATATTGTTGGTTTTCAAAATTTTAAGGTATAAATTTCAAAAGTTCCCAAAAGACCCATCAGATTTAAAAATGTGGCATTTCCGAGGAACGTTGTTTTGATGAAGTGAAATGGAAATTGTCTTTGCCCTTTCAAAGTTTATAGAACATTATTTCTTTGCATTAATGTTCAGCAGCTGTGTGCCAAGTCATAGTTTCTCAAAATTTTAATTTCTATTCCTGGAAAAGGGGTGTCTCATGGTTACCCCGAAAAAGTGCATGTCTCATCATTACCCCGGGTCACCCTAATTGATTCCATGCCTTTTTAACAATGGCTTGGATGTGGGGAGCCCAACTGAGCTTGCTATTAAAATTGAAACCCAAGTACTTCACACAATCTGGCCTGGATAGCACAGCGGAATTCACGTGTAATCAAATAACAGGTGGTTAGTGGAGGATGAAAATGGCATGGCCGAAGTCTTGGAGACGCCAATTTCCATTAAATTCTGCCCACACCAGTCATTTATTAGATTCATTATAAGTGGTCCTAACCAGCGGCAGTAACAGATTATGTTCCGAGGCAAACCTAGTGTACCTATGTGATTCTACTATGATTACATAGCACAAAAGAAAAAGTTAAGCACCCTTCATTCATTTTAAGTTTACGAAATGCAACGATAGCAACTCGGTAGACAATTAAATGATACACAGTAAGCAAATCAAGGGCAGTAAACAATGGGGAGGTATTTGTCCTAAAACCTGCAAAGCACATAACTCTAATTATAGCTTTCTGCGCCTTTTAAATCATTTCAATGGTAGGTTTGCAGGCACACCCCCAGGCCTCAATTGCATAGATTATTCTGCATTGAACAAGCGAGCAGTATAACATTCTCAAGTTGCTTGCAGATACCATGTTCCGAATATTTGCAAAGACTGAAACATAACACTTGACATTTCTAACGACATTAGTAGCATGCCTTTTCCAGCTCAAGTGCTGGTCCAGAAGGACCCCTAAGAATTTTACATTTGGAGACATTGAAACAAACCCCGGCCCTAAAAACAAACGCAGGCTGGGATCAACTACCTACCTTTTTCCGACAAGGTGGAAAACAGTGAAGTTAGTTTTTTCCACGTTCAAAACCAATTTATTATTGTCAAACCAGGATCTAAGTTTACCAAATGAAGCTTGGAGCACTCTAATAACCTCACTTTGGTTGTGGTGAACATAAAGCAGGCTTGTGTCATCTGCATTGTGCATCTGCATTCCGACAGTGCAGAGGATAAAACGCCAGTTTTCAGATGAATGATGCATGGCGTAACCAAAATGTTTACAATTGACTCAATCAAAATAAATAGGCCCCATAAAGGTGGCATGTCAGGCAGGTCAAAAGGACAAAAACAAACACATTTGCCTATAACAAATAAATGGTGGGCAACGATTAACGAACCTTGTTTCGGAAATGGGGCCAGAAATTCCAGTATCAAAATGGAGGAGATTAAGCAACACAACACAAATTGATGCCAAGCCAACAGGCATTAGTGTTAGAAAGTCAATGTCGGATGAAATTGCCCTAACAGTATATTGTTGGAAAAGTGGAAGAAAAGGGGGAAGAAAATGAGATGAAAGGTGAAGATGTTGTGGTCAAAATGAGGCTGCTGTGGGCTGTGGTTTGTGATCATTTGGGAATTGGGAGAGAGGATGAGAAGAGTTTGTGGGTGGAGCAGGTGAAGTGTTACCTGCTAAAATGGAAAAGCAGAGTGTCTGTGTGAGTGATTCGATCTGGATATTTTGTCCAATGCTGTGTTTGTGAGTGTGTCTGTGAGTTTTTGAAGTTTTTTTATTTCTCAATTAACTGGTAGGTAGGCCTACCCAGGCAGCAAAGTCGATTCTATAGAAGTTCTAAAATGCTTCTATCTTCTATTTTGCTTCTAATTTTTAGCGGGCCTTCTATAATATGAAAATTACACCAATA
>JASGXE010015997.1:0-10972 GCA_030068105.1 Sinentomon sp. SZTP_YWyxl | reverse complement strand
ACCCTGTACAAAAGCGACTGGCGTAAGGCTTTTGACTTGTCGAAAGTCCGATTGCAGTAGTGCTTAAATGTTGGAGGGGACCGCTTTGAATATTCGTAATCCAAAACTATCAAATATATTTCCAGTTTCTGAGTGTCTCAAAACTTTTGGAGTGACCCTCGTATCTGACCTCAAGAAGGGTTTCGTTCCATGATAGTTGGTGGGCCTCCCCTCTTAAGGGGGGGGGGACCCACCATGTAAAGGTGAAAAAAAAGAAAGAATTTCTCATGTTTTCAAATGCTGTTTCCCCTGATACTGTGATGTTTTCTGAGCATTTTGGTCCAAAAATTATCCGCTAGTAAAATCCGCTTAGAAATGGCTTCACGAGACCAAATTTCAATATGCAATGCAAATTGGACCACTGCATTTTCACCATTTCCCTCAAAAATTGACCATTCCAAAAGACGAAAACCCCGTTTTTCTCGCATTTTGATTTCCGGTCCAAAAAAGACTTTTGAATAGCATATTTCGGTTGTTTTTATGTCTAGTATGGTGAAATTTGGTACCCAGATTGAAAAAAAAAACGTGCTCTTTCGAGTGACAGTCGGAATTTTCGATTTCTTTTGCCTTTACCTACCATGTTTGACCCACTAATTATCAAAATATTTGCCACTTATTTATTGCGATCATGTTTTTACATCCAGAACACCTGCTTGGAGTTAAAATTTTGAAATTCTGCCTCTGTTACTTAAATTTTCATCAAATTTCGACCCTATTTTCAGTGTCAAAGTGGAAAAAACGTTCACTCAATAATCTGGGCACCGCTGCAAAGTTTCGGAGCTTTCTTGCTAAAAAAAGGCTGCTATATAAGAACCAGATGACTCAGGGTGCTGAAATTTTGCATGAACACTGTTATGGTGACCCTGCAATGAGTACCAAAAATTAGCTCAATCGGTTAAGAATTGTCGATTTTGGAATTTTGGATGGTTCCCCCCCTCAAGATTAACAAAAATACAACGAAAGTACGAAAAAACAAAAGTGAGTCTGAGTATAATATGAGTATTCCCGAGTACAATGTTTTAAAGCATTTGTTGCACAAAAGTTGCGGATGTTTTTAACAGTCAACTAATAATGATCCGATTTCTGCTGATCTTGTGCCTTGAGGACATAATACAATTTCACTAATTTCTTCGAAGTATCTTCATCCAGCCGGTTTCTAATTCGGTTGTGAATGAAAGACCAATTTGAAAATAATCTTTCAATGAGGCATGTCGATGCTGGGATGGTTGTTATTTGTAGCGCCAGCTTGGAAAGACTTGGGAATTTGAACCTGGCATTTTCCCAAAAAGCACTTCGATTTGATGTTTTACCAATGAGTTTTTCAAAAATCCCTTCTCTCTTTTTGAAAGCTGCCAGATCTGATAATCCAGAAAAAAAAAGAGAAAAATCGAGTATGGTATGGTTCAAAAGATTCTTTTCTTGTGATTTTTCAACAAATCATGGACAGTGTTCTTGAAAACAGTGTTTCCTTAACTCATCATGTCATCTCTGGCTGCTGTGGGCATTGGGTTACAAAGCAGTGGTATCTCACAATTTTACCAGGGTAGCCTGATGCCAGAGTCGTTAATTTTGTGAGATATTAAAGTTACATTGGCTCCACAACTTTCCCAGATGCCAAATGCTTGTTTTATTTCAACTTTCACACACATTTTTTGGTCTGAGGGGCTAGGCGAATCCAAAATTCACAAAATAATTGAGAAATCTTTTTGGCCTGTGATTTTAGCCTCTGGTCAGAAAATCAGAGTTGCAATCGGATTTAGGTTAATCTTTAGGTCATGCTCTAAAGCAGCAGGCAATTTTGTAGATGCAGGTTTTTTCAGCAATGAGCATTGTTAGATATTACCACTTTCCAGGGGCCTTATTACAGGAACTTTGTGGTAAAAGGGTTTCCAAGTGAGACTCATCTCAAATTTTCTCAGTAGGGAGTTTGGCAGTTTGGCTTGAGAACCTTCTTGTGTTGATATATCTGGAATTGGTCCCTCAAATCACCATCTTTTATGTCATTCTTACCATCACCATCTAATTCTTCTATAAGCCAGTTGTTGGCCCTGTCGTTCATTTCCTGGCTGAGTTTTTTCCCCAAATAAAGTGGATCAAGAAAATTTGAAACCGCTGCAACGTCTGATAAGGCTACTGATCTACGCTGTTCGAGTTTATCTTGGAACTTATCACGAAAACCTTCAGGAATTTCAAGTTCAAGCCATAATTCAGAAGCGTCTGAGAGCGTAAAGCTATTTGATTGACATCTGTTGATGAGTGTGCATATTGGATCCATGAGAGCAACTGCATCTCTGGCATTTTTTTCAACTGCAGGATCAAAAAGAATCTGAAATACCAAGATGAAAAAAATGGAAGTAGGTATGTATAAGGCCAACTAGACTAGCAGAAATTGTTACCTGCAGGCTGCAATAAAAAAGTACCGTATAAGAAGGTCTTGCAGGTATAAAAAGAAAAAGGTTCTGCAAGGATAATACAGCCACTAACAATGCGCTTTTAACAATTGGGGACTTTCAAAACAGCTGATGTTGGTCATTTTCAAAACAACAGACAAACTGCTAATTTTTGGTGTTGCCAGGCAACATTACATTGCTTGAATTGAGCTCATTCTCATCCTCTCCATTTCGGGGCCAATTTCAAATCTACTACCTGCACATATATATAAACATGGGATGGGGGCCAAATGGTAATTAATAGTCATCTTACTCGATTGACTTCACCATCTAGTTCGACTGTTGTTGCCACTATCTTCATTTTTGCCAAGTTGTTCAGGAAGTTTTCTAGAACATCTCGATAAGTACAAAAACGAACATCACAAGCCAACATGACCCGGCGGCCACCCATTTCAACAAGTTTGCGTTCAAGTTTTGGTTTCGAAAATGCTTTTTGCACCACAGTCACCGTGCCCAATACTTGCTTTGGAGTAACATCTTTTGCCAGTAAGTTGCCCAAATGGCTGTTGCATCTGGAATGCCATAATGGTGAAAGTTTTCCGAGCAATACCATGTTAGCTGCTCCATCTGTGACAATTGCATATGGTTGGCAGTTGTGCTGGGACTTGGCAAGAGTGATCGCTTCAGCTACGACTTCATTAAGATTAACAGATGTCTCCTCTTCACAGGTAAAATCGTAAGATTCCAAGAATATCGTATCATTGGACGTTTTCAACATCACTGCTATGTTTTTGGAGTTTGCAGATTCATTTTTCAAAACATTCCGTCCGTCAAGCAACAAAACAAAACACCATTTCATCAGATGAAAGATTTAGTGTACCATATTTTTCCTTGAAACACTTTTCCAGAAGTGTTGTTGAAAGAGTTTTACGGGTTGGTGGCTTGTAAGCAGGTCTTAGAGCATTGACGAATTTTCTAAAATATGTTGATTCCACAGTTGAAAAAGGAACGTTACATCCAAAAAAGAACTCTGCAAGTGCTGTATCAACTTTTGCGGAATCCTGGCTGCTTAAAAAATCCACAGGAAAATTTTTCATGGCCAGTTTTGATTGGGTAGGCCGGGCCATAGTTGGCGATTGTGATGAACCAGCTTCTTCAACTGTTCAGAGCTCTTTGCAGAGTTTGCAAATTCAGATGATTGTGAAGTGCTTTCTTGACTGCTGAGAGCATCACAGGAAATATCAGTGTTAGATTTCTCTGGACTGATAATCGTATTTTCATCTGTTAAATCATCATCATGAACACTATCATCAGTTTCATCATCACTTTCCCTTGTCGTCAACAGGGCTTCATCAACAGGTGTGCATGAGTGTCTGGAATTTAAATTCAAAATTGCCTGTTGAAAATGTAAGCACATGGTATCCAAGGTAGACAATTGGAAGGTGTCATGAGGATACAGTGAAAAAACATCTCTCCACTGGCCTTAATATCACTGCCACAGATTTGTGGAAGCATCCAGCATTTTCGGTCACCTTTTCCTTTTTTCTATTTTCTCCCACCACCACGAAATTAAATAAGAAAAAAAATCATCAAACACACCATTCAGCTAACTGAGAGTGGGCCACCAAACTTGGAGCTGAATGATGGAATGGGGGTTGTTTCTTCATTTTAATGAACCACAGACCACACAATATAAATGTGGCATACGCCTCCAAATTTTACTAAAAATTGAATGTCTGATTGAAGATCGGTTGATATCAAGTTTATCAAGATGTGATAAGATGCGCCATTGCCCATTCCACAACCCAAGGGGAGCATCGATGTTTTGGCAGTCATCTAGTTCAAATGTAATTCGACATGTTTAGATGGGAACTAATTTCACTTTTCTCGTTCTTTTCCCAGTCCTTTTGCCAGCCCTTCACATTTCATTGTCTGCTGTAATACACCTACCTTGATGGGGACGTGCTAAAATGAAAGCGACAGGAAAAACTATTTTGACAGCTTTCAAAATGGCATGCCAACTTTTCATTTTGTTGCTTCACTGCACAGCAGCAGACTATTTATCTAACCTGTGTGCATCCAGTCTGGTCCTTGATGTGTTGGCGATGATTTTTCCACAGTCTAGACATTTCGCACTTTGCTTTCTCAGAGATTTTTGTGTTCCTGCTCCTGAGACAATTATCTTTTGGAATCCATCCCATTCAGAATGCTGTGGCCTTCCACGCCTCATTTGTACTCTTGTCAAAATATGAACAAGAACACCCAACGCAAATGCCCTCCAATTGGCACCAACCCAATAATTGCTATTGGCCTACAACACAATTAGGTAATTTTGATGTGATAAATGTCCTGTGATAAAAAGGAAAGAGCAAAGCAATTAGGTGCATATGTTGATTTCTATTCTGTTCCGATATGAATATTCTCTGTGTCTGATTATAGAATGGTTTAGTAATGCCTTTTCTGCTTAGTTTGTGCGATCCAGATCCTAGTTTCCTGTTCATTGTCCGGTTTATTGTTGTATCATTTTAAAGTATTTTCTTGTCTAAAAATGTCAACATGTCATGTCAATTGGGAATGTTGACAATGGTTTTGAGACAAAACTTTTCACACTGGTTTTTTTGTACTCCGCTAGGAAGTGAGATACTTAAAATAATTCATTAAAACTATTTTTGTACGCACGTACAAAAATAGCGTACAAAAATCTCCACTAGCCTTTTATGCCACCCAAAGAATTGTATACGCGTATTAAGGCGTATACAACAATTATTGTTCACGTGTTACAGACGTACAAAAATCGTGTACAAAATTTACCCATCCCTGCTGAAGGGTACCTATCCTCCCCCACCCTCAAGTCAAACAACCCTGAATCAAAGCTTAACATTGGGCCACTTTGTTAAACGCGAGTTGTCTTTATCTTCAGCTTTTTAGAATTTAAAATACGTGGAAAAAAAGCACGGGCAAAGATAACTCGCGTTTAACGAAGCGGCCCCTTATCTTTTCCACGATTGAGCAAATGCTTTTTTCCAGGCCCTTCAATGAAAATGGACGGACTTTTCCACAAATTTTGCCTTTCACTCATTTGTGTGTTTCATTTGTATAAAAATTCTCAGAAAAATAATGTTGTTGAGTTTCTCTTCTTACGTAACATCACAATTATTATGGTTTTTCTTCATCCAATCTGTCGGTTGGTATACCATGTTCCTAAAACACATCTACACATTGCGTGGAATGCAGCTATGAGGACGGAGGTGCTATTATCCACTCTCCCACCTCCTGATTAATTCATTATTTTATTTTATTTTTATTCTATTCTTTCAGGAACCGTCCTTCTGGGCTAGCATTGCTTACTATGAATTGAATTCACGTGTTGGTGAAGTGTTTCATTGTAATTCAGCAACCGTAGTAGTTGATGGTTTTACAAATCCAAGCAATAATTCTGACCGCTTCTGCTTAGGTCAGATGTCCAATGTCAACAGAAACTCAACCATTGAAAATACTAGGAGACATATTGGCAAAGGTTGGTACCAGTCAGTCAGTCAACTCCATTCTGGTATATCTCCCTATCCTCTGTCCTGTCATGTTTGGTATAATTTGGGTGGTGATGTCGAGAGGTGGGATTAAAACAAAAAAAAAAAAACAGAAAAACGATTTCATGTTTGGAAAAGAAAGATAATTCCAGGTCCAGACCGGAGATCTACGAAGGTCATTCCAAAAAAAGTTTGGAAGTGGAGTCTTCATTTTTTCTTGCTTGCAATGGTACAGAAATATCCAAGTCTTTGCACAGTTGGCTACTGACAACATCTAGGAAGAAGCTGAGAAAATTTCATATCATTGCCTGGCTTTGTTTTCGTTGTACAGGATGTTTTCAAAGGCACTTGAAAAACTGTGGTTGCAAAATGGAATTTTCAAAGGAATGTTTAGACATGTTCACAAGGATGCAGCTTTGGAAATAGCAATAAAAATTCATGAAATTTTGAGTCAAGTTTGTGGTAACATTTGCTCATCATTCAACTGTATCGCCAGATAGATTCGACAATTTAAAGATGGTTTGGATGACCTTAAAGGTGATGTCTCCACAGGGAGTCCCAAAACTGTCATGGACGGGCTTAATCTTATTCGTGTACGCTGAGCGATTTGTGTAAATAATCGAACAATTGCACAACAAGTGGCAAACACAGGACTAACAAATGGCACAATCAAGGATTTTGCATGATGGCTTGGGCCGGAGGAAAGTTTGCACAAAATGGGTGCCTCATCAGCTGACTCCATAGTAGGTGGTTAAGGTGATGGATTTTTGCGCAGAAAACATCAAACACTTTGGACCAGGAGGCACAAAGCAGCTCACAGACATTGTTACAGGAGAGGAGACCAAACCTGGCTCTGGCAAAAGTGTCTCAGGAAAAGCTGCATAAGGGCCCAATGTTGGTGGACGTACACACAGAACAGCGGACAATGACAGGACAATACCATCGTGATGTAAGATTTATCAAGCTCTTTAAAAAATATCCAAGAGAAGAAACCTGGTGTCGGAACCACCAAAGCACAAATTCCGCAAGGCAACGGATCTTCCCATAAAATGATGAAAACGCAGGAGATGCACCTCCACCAATTCCTGAAGGAGCATCGTGTAGAGGAGGTTCCTCACCCACCCTACTCCCAAGACCAAACACTATCTGAGTTTTGGCTATTCCAAAAAGTCAAAAAGAACATAAAAAGAACAGAAAAAAAAGAAAAGAACACAGCTGGGAAGGTTTTTAACAGGATCCACGACCTGGCCAAAACACCACATTCAGAGCAAAAAGCCGAACCAAAGAGGACCACCCGGTTACATTTGAAACATGTGCTCAGGAAGAGTGCATTGAAGGATTTTCATTGACAAGTTGATCGTAGCTGTAAGGTGTAGATTTTTCTGTTGCAACTTCCAAACTTTTTGGAATGACCCACGTACCTGTTTACCGAAAAGAGCATGCAGCATATTTTTTAGGAAATAGAAGATCATAATCTTAATCGCTTTAAAAGATTAAGATTATAATCTTAATCTATTTAAAACAATGTTAGCACCCCTAGGATTGATATTTGGGGGAATAGGGCCAATCTGTTAGATAGATAGATAATTATTTTGGAGATATCTCCGGTGCAAATCAACAAGGGTACAGCAATGAAAAAAAAAAAACGGAAGGGTAACAATATGACAACCAATCAATTTAAAAAATAGGTACACACTGAACTTGTCAGGGACAAAGAGCAATCACACGCATGGGGTAAAAACGAAACAAAAATGAAGAACTTAACTCTAAATGTAATTTCAGCATCACTCAGCCAACTTGCAAAAGCCAACGTTCGACGTTGCGTTTAAAATGGTCTACATTTATATCACACCCAGTGCCAAAAACCTCAGCTGGTAGTGAGTTCCAGTCATTTGATGTCCTGACCGCAAATCAAAACTTTCCAACATCCCTACGTGTCCATGCTGCCCCTAATTTGAAGTCATGATCATGCCTACCTTTATATGTTGCCGGGACAAGAAACTCCTTCACACCAGACCAACCTCCCACGTTATTAAGAGCTGCAAAAAGGCTCGAACTTCTTACAATCCTTCTACGAAGTGCGAGAGAGGCCCAGCCCAAACCCTTGAGCATAGCTGATACGCTTTCCCGGGGTGAAAAACAACCAGTCGCAAAGCGAGCAGCCCGCCTCTGGACCCTCTCCAGCTTCTCGACTTGGTTAATTCGGAAGGGATCCCACACTACAGAGGCATACTCCAACAAAGATCTGACAAGGGAAAAGTAGACCAATTCCTTAATTGTTTTACTGGCTTTCTGGAATGTGCGCCTGACAAAAAAAGTGCTGAATTTGCTTTATTAACTGTGATATCAATGTGCTTATCCCAATTTAGTGTGCTGCTAAGTATGACGCCAAGGTACTTAACAATTAACATCATCAGAAAAAGGCAAAGCTATACCAGATATTGTATATGAGGTTGGAAGAGGAGCTATCTTATTAGAAAAACTAGGCACAGCACATTTGTCGACATTCAGTCTCATCCCCCATCTGCTGCACCAATTAGAGATTTTTTGAAGATCACTTTGAAGGTAACTGGAGTCAGCAATGCAACGAATATCATAGGAGATCACACAGTCATCCGCAAAAAGATACACCTGGCAACTCAGATCCTTGGGGAGATCATTTATGAAAATGGAAAAAAGGACTGGACCTAAAACACTGCCTTGGGGTACACCAGAGGTAACTCCCAACTCCCCTATAGCCCGACAAGGACTTGTTTACTCTCACTTGCTGAGACCGCCCTTTAAGGAAATTAGTTATCCAATTCACAATGGGTGCATGCAAGTTCAGCTTCTCAATTTTTTCAATTAGGAAAGCATGTGGAACAAGGTCAAAAGCATTTTCAAAATCTAAAAAAACAGCATCAAGCTGCCCACCGGAGTCCAAGACATTGGAAACACGCTGGGTGAAATTAATCAGTTGAGTTTCACATGAATAACCTGTCTTAAAACCATGCTGTGCAGGATGAATAGCTGCCGTTAATTCTAACACATACTTTATGTATTCCAAAATTAAATGCTCCATAATTTTACAACACGAACTTGTCAGACTGATAGGTCTATAGGAATTCACTAACCTAGAGTCACCCTTCTTGGGGATTGGGCAAACATATGCATGCTTCCATCTCTCGGGAAGCTGCCCAGTTTGGATGGACTTTTTCATAACCAAAAAAAGAAATTGGAGAAAATTCTTGGAAACAATTTGATAAACCTTAAAGAAAAACCATCGGATGTCACACTCCCAGAATTTGGCATCCTCAAGATCCACTCAAGAATTTTATCCTGGGTAATGAAGTCCTCACTCGTAATGCAAGGGTCCTCAGGGACCGCAGTTTGAGAGGGATGAGAGGGAAAAGTGGGAGTTGAAAATATTCCTCCAAAGTAATCATTCAACAGATTTGCTTTGTCCTCATCCAGATGTTTCAAATAACCACTCTCATCCAAGAGACCACTAGGTGTGGACTTCTGACCACCTTTATGATGGGCAACATAATTCCAAAGTTTTTTTGAAATTGTTTGATCTACCTCCTTTGCACAATCCAAACCCAGCCTGCACTAGCGGGGGCATGGTTGGGACCGTTTATGGGTCACGATAGTGCTTTCCGCTAGTGTTGCCAGTCACAAGCCCGGAAAAATGGGGAGTGAGTGAGTCCCACACCATCAAAGGGCGCGAGCCAGAGTTGTGCTCGTGGTGCCTGAGATCATCCAGAAATTTCGGGTGCGGCCTGGTGGGAAGGTCGAGTGGCGAGAGTGGATGTGCCAATTGATCTGAGATTGCTATGTGCTTCACGAGGTAGTCTGTATGGCCAGTGCCCTTCACAGAAGCAGATGAGGAATCAGAGGGAAGGATACTTTCATGGATCACGATCTGTTAACTGGAAACAGATTTAATTTGACAAGATGGGCTGCGCATGGGCTGGGGACCCTGACTGGAGGTACGCAATAGGGAGTTGCACTTCGGCCTTATTTGCTACTGTCAGGGAATTTGTATTCTGAAGACATCAAGTTACGTAAGCTGCGAGGGAACTGTCGCTCCTTTTGACCCTGGTCTGAGCTGTTGATATCACGCTAGTTGTTGAAAACAAGAGAAAACCCAATTATGTGATTGGTGTTTGTCTGAGGAGGTTACTATGAGTCTGAGGAGGTTACTATGACAAGTCTCGAGTTGGTACACTTGGGTGCTTTGATATTTGTCGACGATAACCAAAGTCGACTGATAGATTGATGGTCAGATGCAAGAATGATCAAATTACTAAGGCGAGAACATGGATTCAGACAGATCAAGGGTGAACGCATCAACCAGGACCTCGGACTGGGGGAACATCCTGAGGTATTAGCTCTCTCCGCCCTCTGATGCCAAGAAAAGAGATTCTGCCATTTGTTTGATGGTTACCAGTTGTTCGATGATTTCCTCCTGCTGTGATGCAGACTCAACAGGTTTAAGTTTCTTTAGTTGATTGATTCTAATGGAATTTTCTTTTCTCTCTTCTTATTTCAGGGGAGTTTAGGAAGGTAGGTAAGAAAGCATTCCTACAGAGGTTTGACTAAATCATGCAGGAGGCATACAATAGTCCTTATAAATGATGATGGGTGAGTTTATGACTAGAAGGAGAAGTAAATCAGATAAACAAGCATGGTTCAGGAAGGCAGCACAACAGAAGCATCCACAGAATGATATGGTTAGTTTGTCTGTTCCACGTTATTCTTGGCGGTCTTGTCTGGTACAGGATTAAAGCCGTCTTTCGACAACATACATGGGATGGTCGGAGGGTATTCTAGCTTGCTAGGACCGTTCGATTCGTTTCTGGCTCGTATGCGTCGTCAGACGGCTAATAATCGAGCTTCATTTCATTTCATTCTACCTCCTTTGCACAATCCACTCACATACCTCTCTTGAGCTAAATCCTTTGCACTGTTTGTTAAGCTCTTTAAAAAGAACGTGATAGGCACGTTTTCATATCTGACCTATTTCTTAAACCC
>JASGXE010015996.1:0-11205 GCA_030068105.1 Sinentomon sp. SZTP_YWyxl | reverse complement strand
GTGGGCCATGGACCTTTGATTTGCCGTCTGGCTGGAGTCTATAGGACTTTATTTCACCACTCCAACCCTCTTAGATTTTGTTTTAAGGTTTCTAGAAAAGTGGCCTTTTTAAGCACTGCCTGCAAATTACAAGTTTTTCCACAGAATGGCAGCTGCTCTCACAGTAATGAAACCAGGATTTCTCTAGCCAAGGCATCAGAATAGTGTCAGAAGGCACGAATTGCTGTAAGGCATAGTTAGAAAGGCTTGCCAAGGCGCCACTCGTCAGAAGTGTCAGAAGAAGGTGTAGTGATATGCGCTTGTTTTGGCAACCGCACATCATGAAAGCTTTGCATTTGTGTGCATTGAAAGCTTTGGTTCCGCCATCTCAACGGAACAGTATTATTCACACTTGGCAATGCAAAGCTTTCAATGCACACAAATGCAAAGCTTTCATGATGTGCGGTTGCCAAAACAAGCGCATTCACTACAAAGGCGAGATTTGCCGTCAGTCGTAGTTAGAAAAGCTTGCCAAGGTGTCAGGAGAGTGTCAGAAGGCACGATTTGGCATCAGTCGTAGTTAGAAAAGCTTGCCAAGGTGTCAGGAGAGTGTCAGAAGGCACGATTTGGCATCAGGCATTGTTAGAAAGACTTGCGTAGTTGTCAGAGGTGTCTCAGAGGCAGCAAAAAGCATTTTGAAAAAAAATTGAGACATCCCTGCTCGTCAGGCATCAGGTCACAGGTGCTTTAGTCACTGTCACTTGTCAGCCTTTCAGGCGTCACGTGTTTTAGTCACATCCTTTTTTTAAATACAATTGGGTTAAGCTTTGATAGAGGTGCAAGGTAAAACAAAAATGATGCAAGGAAAAGATGCCAAACAATCAATAAGCGGGATTTTCTCATATTTTCTTGCAATCTTTATCGTGTCGTGTTTTTTTTTTTTTATGTTGGGGGCCACAGACAGTAAAAGCCATTGGACGTGGTAAACCCCGGTCAGGCATGCATCATTTTTTTGCCTCGGCAATTACCACAACAACAATTAAGTCATCATGTTCTCTCACCGAGACAGCATGCATCATTTCGGCACGATCGTGCCGAAAAGATGCATGCTCGATTCCCACGATTGATGATCGATTCCCACGATCGTGTTTGACGATCGTGGGAATTTTTCCATCAGGGGCATTATTCGAATCAATGCAAGGGGCCTTAGGTATTCAAATCAACCTGCAGAGATTTCTTGTTATCGAGACAACAGCGACAACAATCAGACAATAATACAAAATTCACCATGCAATGTGCCAAAATCCACGCTTTTTAAACTGCTTGCTTGGTTTGCCAATTTCAACAAACAAAATTTTGAAAAATTTCACATCAACCGGGATTTGAACGCGGGGAACTGACTAAAACGCTGAACCTGCTTGTCCTGCTGGCTGGTTGGTAGGTGGCCAGGTAAGGGTTAGGTTTGGGTTAGATGAGGTTAGTTTAGGTTTGGTTATAACCTAATCTAACAATAACCTGAACCTATTTAACCATTATAGGTACCTACCAGCAGGACAAGCAGGTTTCCAGCAAGACAAGCAGGACAAGCAGGTTCAGCGGGAAGTGACTAAAATAAAATAAAAAATAAAAAAAAAAAAAAAAAAAAATGTTGAACCTGCTTGTCCTGCTGGTAGGTAATGGCCAGGTTAGGGTTAGGTGAGGTTAGTTTAGGTTTGGAAACCTAATCTAGCAATAACCTAACCTGTTTAACCATTACCAGCAGGACAAGGCAGGTTTCCAGCAGGACAAGCAAGACAAGCAGGTTCAGCGTTTTAGTCACACCCGGTTCAGCGTTTTGTTTTAGTCACACCCTGTCGCTGGAATCGCCATTCATCGAGGAGCAGGAGTCCTCTTCTTCCTCAAGATGCTGAGAAAGCTGCTGCTTCAGGACAGTCTTCGATCTGATAGGCTGCACGTCGCCGCTGATCGAATATCTGGCAGTGTAGTCGTACTTTATTGGCTCATTGACTGTTGACATCACCGCCACCTTTCTTGTTCTTTCTGCCATCGCCGTTGGCTGCGTACATCATTTTAACGGGTGGCTTCTTCCTTCTTGAGTCAAAGTCCCTCCGCGATCTATTTTGAGAAAGAATTTATTCAAACTTCCCAGTGTGTCCCACAACCAGATATTTTATAAACTTTATGAGAAAAGCTTGTGGTGCAGGCACAATTATTATTTCCCTGCGGCCACAACAGACCACAGACCCTTCCCAAACCCAACAATTCAATTTTCGTTGCGTGATGCGTCGTCTGGTCAAGCGAACACGTAAAACAAAATCTGAACTTGTTGCTCCATAAAATTAAATCTGAGGACCTGTTTTCAAGACGTTCCCGACGACTGTGCATTGGCGAGAAAAGATCGAATGCGAATGCGAGTCGACATAATGCCGCAGGAAGCACTCCGAATTGTCAATTTTGGGTCTGCAACTTTCTTTGTCTTGAATTAGGGGCGCGAGCTGGAAACTTTGGGACACGTGTTGCAAAATTATAACAGAAAGCAGAATGACAGGTACTCGTAAAGTTAATTTTTTGGAATAAATCTGCAAATACAGTTACCAGAATGCTGTATGAAGATCTCCGACCCAAGGAAAATAGACAAAAATTTGGGCTTCACTTCAGTTCTGAAAAATCAAGAGAGAAAATTCATGGCTTTGTTAAATAAAATGAAATTTCCTGCAAAATGAATTGGCGTAGAGGACGACATGTGAGTGCAAAAGCCAAATGAGAGTTTCAACAACTTCGTCTGTGCAGAATTGTGGTGATGCCGGTTGTCCGTCTTGCCGAGGACAACTGAAAATATGGCAATCCGGATACTTTTAGCCAAAAATGCCGGACCAGAGATTTTTTGAATTGGCGCGGGGCAGATAAATCTCTCGTGCGCCTCAAAACGCATGAAGGAATGCTTTTTGTGGCGCATGAGATATCGGGAACAACATTGTGACATATTAGTACTTATAAAATTATAAAAGAACAAAAGAAGTCGCCTGCAACCAGGAGTTTCAAAAAACTGCATGAAAAAAAATCTGGTTGTAAAACAAAATGAAATAAAATAAGAAATAAATATAATTAGATGGCACTGGGCAGTAATGACCTACAATAACGGCTTTATCCAATGACCTTGAGTTGACGTATGTGACTGGAACAGACTGGAACCTGGAACACAATAAGAGCGCTTTCGTTTATGCTCCAACCTCAGCAGTAGTGTGGAATGAACTGTGACGTCACGGCGAGCGGAATAGTCCAGTGAAGACGACGTAAGTGAATGACGACTGGACAGGTCGCAGTGCAGCCAGAAAGTGGCATTTCTTTCGAACAAAAAAAATCTTTTTTTTCGATAGATTTCGATGAAATTTTTCTGTTGGGAACCTGAAGCAGAGAATCCCAGCATGAATGTGGAAAAATCCCGATCGTTTCGCGGGTAATACCAAAGAAGATTAATGAAATAGTTTTAATAAAAAAAAGTTTTTTTTTTTCTACTTCCATGGGTAATGCCTGAAAATCGATTTGGGAATGAACGTCTTGAGAGTTACCAGGGGACAATAGATATAGGAGTCCTGAGACACATATGTTCAATTGTTTGTTGCGCGGGGACCGGTGACTGGGGCAGAACGAACTGAGGCAGAATTGGACTGAGGCAGAATTTTTGCATTTTTGGAGGCTGATTTTTTTAATTTCTGGGGGTTAAGTTAGGTCAGGTTAGGTTAGGTTAAGTTAGGACAGGTGTAAGCTACCACATCCATGCAAAAACTCCCTCCAAAACTCCCTCCTTTGTCCAATTCTACCTCAGTCCAATTCTGCCTCAGTCCACTTCTGCCTCAGTCCGTTCTATCCCAGTCCCCCGATCCGTTGCTCGATTTCTTCCTGTTTGCAAAGGCAACTCTTCATTGCGGCCTGCGGGAACAGTGGCGGCGGAAAAAAAAATCCGTGCTACAGAAATTTAAGATCCTCTTTAACAAGTGAGGTCAAAATATAGGCCTAGCACCGGTTGAAACCTTGTTGAAATCAGTCACTTTAATTTCTACCGCATAAATAAAAGCAAAAAGAAAGAAAGAGTTTTGGATGCATCGCAGTTAATGGGAAAAACACATGTATACTCCTCATTCCACTTGAAGATATGAGCCAAGAATGCTCCCAAGTGTGCTCAGAGTGAATTCAGAATTATTACAAGAATGAAAACTCGGTCGAAAACTTCATTCTCGGCATAGATATTAAAGTTTTTCTGAGAATTTAAATGGAAGAGTGTGAAGCATTCTCAGCTCATATCTTCAAGTGAAATGAGCTGAATGAGTACATTTTCCGCAGCTTCTTTTCCTCTGTTGCGTAAGCCCTCGTGGCATACCTTGCCAGAGGAAAGATGAGGAGGACATATGCTTCTGCATTCAATGGAGAATTAATTGGAAAAATACCCCCCCCCCCCCCCGATTGCGATGCTTGCGCACACGATTTGCCATTTTGTGTCAAATGCTCCTGGCTAATCAAGCAAGAATAGAGAACATTAGCGGCTATCTCGTTTTGCTGGAAGATACTTGTTCACCTGCCCATTTTGCTGAAAGCGTGCAGTCTGCGCAACAATGGATCAACAGGCTCAACAAATGCGACCTCTCGCGGCAGGAAACCCCTTTCCAGATGAAAAGCTGCAATTTGCAACAGAATGGCTGGCGTGTGTTGCATACCTTCTGAAAAATGCAGGCGCAATGTGACATCGCAGAGGAACCCCCTCATCAGATAACAGATGCAATTTGCAGCGTTGCGTGCGGGGTGTGTGTTGCATAACTTTTGATGTTGGCAGGCGCAATGCACGCTGCAATTTGCGAACGTACAGGGTGGCCAAAAATGCAGTCAGTCTCATGTTCTTCGTTCGAAAATAGCCTTGCGGCTCGTCGTCTCCAGAAGACCCACATTTGTTGCAAATGGCGACAGAGCATGCATTTTGGCACATTTTTATCACTTTCAGGGATGTGTTCGAAAATCTGCAAGAGTGTGAAATCTCACTGCACAGAGTCCATCGCCGGCAGAGGACATCAACTTGAACATTTCAGAACGTAATCTGACTTGAGGTTCGAAGTTCGATACACATTCCCTGCACGGAAATGGGCTTTGCGCAGGCTTTCAGAGAGGGTCTTTTTAAATTCGTCTTAGAGGCCTGCAATTGTGTTCTGCACAGAAATTTGCAGATGTCCACAGGAAGAAAGCTGGACGTTTGACAGGCAATCAGTACCTTCAGGTCCGATTTATAGAAGAAGGGCCATTTAGCCGACCCAGAGCAATCTCATGACTGGACATGGCCCTTTGTGTGAAACCATATTCACAAAAAGACAAAACAAATACATAATTAAAGATATTCCGCAGAGCGGTTTCAACTTTCAGATCTTAGAAAAGTCAAACTGACCGGATTTTTTGGGCCACACTGTATGTTTAAGAAACTGATGCGTTCAATGAATTGCTGTCAGGTGGTTGTTGTGAATGGGCGAAGTTGAATGATCTGGGGCTGATCCAAATGATGCCACGCAAAATTAAGATTTTCGACAGCCTCTCCCTCTGAGTCACAAATGAACGTGACGCCCTCAAAAATGCAACGAAATTTGCTGAAAATTTGACGAATTTTTTTTTGACGAAAATTTTTTGACGAAAAATTTGACGAAAAATTTTTGATGAAAATTCGACAAAATTTTCTGGAAATTGCTGTTTCGAGAAGAACCGTCAAAGCAGTCATTGCTATTTTGTCGCCTGATGGGCCGGAAAATCGTGAAAAGAACAAACTTTTTGACAAACTTTTTGCGATGAGCACCGTACGCCGACGTGATGTCACGTCACAATTTTGACAACACCCTGCCATGACCTTTCCATGCCTGGCCACAGAAGCTTCTCCAAAAATGCACGACATCATTTCTGAATGACCCGATGGTCCAGAAACGTACCGAATCTCCCTATTCTGACCGCCTTGTATGAATTCCTCTCCTGCGACAATCAGCATTCTTAATTATTTTCCTTTCGCTTTTCAGGTGTTTGTCTGCCGAGGGAGGACCAGTTTTTCCGCGGGAGGGCAGCCGGGGGCGGGGGCAACACGTGGGCACTTTTCTGGAGTTGTTTGCAGTGATGGAGCGCCGGGGGGGCTTTCTACACTCGAGTGGGTTACCCCGAACACTTTGCCGATGGGAGAACGTAACTTTGTCAGAGAAAAAAAAAAAACGTTTCAAAAATGAAAGTATTGTGACGTGGCGAACTCGCGAGTCTTCAACGGTGCTTTCGCGGTGCAGCGTGGGGGGAGGCACTGCGGCGGGATCCCAGTGCGCCAGTACCGAAATTGTTCCACGGCAAAGCGAAAAAACATTTTCGAGATATGAAGCGTCAGATAGGCAGACAGGCCTGGAGGATATTATACCGACGCGAGCTGGCACTGCAGGTTTATTCGCTCCGCAACCTGGGAAGAGACAGCACGCTTTTCGGCGACGAAGCATTTTTGAAGCAATCCGCGAAAACCGCCGGCGAGACATTCAGTTTGTCGACTGATGTGACACGGAAACGACACTTCCGGCTGAACGAGGAACTTTTCCTGGAACTTTGGAACAGTGCGTCCGTAACGGGTCAACGTCAACGCAATAGTGCGTGAACATCACACCATCCACGTTGGAGTTCCAAACCTTCTCAAGGAAAACCTTCGATCACGCATCGAAGGTGAAAAGCACCCTCCGATCTCAAAACGTGAACACGAAAGGCAACAACACGGCGCCGATCATAGAACACCAGCAGAACTTTTCCGAGTGGGACAGTTTGAACTTTGACCTCCGATCGACGGACAATTACAGCAGCAGTGGCCTCAGTGAGACGACGGGCTCGCCATGCTCCGACGATGGCATGGCGTCGCCTAGGGTGTTCGACGGAACAGCCACCTGTAGCAGCACTGTCGATTCGTTACACCATAAACTTAACGGTCATGGTGTTGGAACTACCGGTGGTGTAGCATTGGTGAATGGTGCAGGAAACAATCGGAATAAGTACTCTAACGGTGTCATCAACGCCCCAAGTGGGAGCTGTTCTGTGGCTGCAGCAAAAGTTTTGAAAAACGGGGTCAAAACCAATGGATACGGTTC
This sequence comes from Sinentomon sp. SZTP_YWyxl, assembly GCA_030068105.1. NCBI lineage: Eukaryota > Metazoa > Arthropoda > Protura > Sinentomata > Sinentomidae > Sinentomon > Sinentomon sp. SZTP_YWyxl. The sequence continues at coordinate 4,096 of JASGXE010015996.1, read as the reverse complement.
CATATCGTCCTCCAGTGCCGGAGGAGGCTTCAGCGGGGTGGCATCCGCCGAGGATCCCTGCCCCGAACTTGAACTTGGGTCAGGCGAGCTGACATCGCTCGACCTGCAGAACCTCATCGACGACAGCCAGTTTGCCGAGGGTCTATTCGGACATATCGGTGACCTTCTGGCCAGCAAGGCGAACGGATGTACCTCAACGTCCAGTGGCGTCCCGACAATGAACGGGAGCGGGGGTCTCGGGGGTCGGCACAGCCAATCATCAGTTTCATCAACCACCCCGACGGCAGCGAACCTGTCGACCAACTACCAAAGGTCAAGCATGCCCTACGCCAACCACCATGCTCCACAAGGGGGGTCATTCGGCGCCGGCATCAAGCAAGAACCGTCAGATGGTCCCGGACCCCAGCACAGCCTCACTTCAAGCACTGGCCTCCCACCTTTACAGCACCAGACTCCTCACCACCTCGGATACACAAGCTATTCGTCGGGTGGAAACAACGGGGGTTCACTTTACACCAACTTGACCTCGAACTCAGGTCGAAATGTGGCCCACATACGAAACGGGCACCACAACGGAGCTTCCCAGCACCATCTGTCCTCACTGAACCACCACTTCTCGTCGGGGATTGCAGGGTTGGGGAGCACGGTGGGAATTGTCCACCCCACCTCGAAGCTAGGTCACCATCATTCGACCTCTTCCGGATCTTTGAAGAAGCACAGGTTACCCGACAAGGGCAGCGATGAGTATAGGCGAAGGAGGGAGCGGAACAACGTGGCCGTCAGGAAGAGTCGAGAGAAGGCGAAGATAAGGTCACGAGAGACGGAGGAAAAGGTCAAGGCGCTGAACCGAGAGAACGACAGACTGCAGAAGCGAATCGATCTCCTCAGCGAAGAGCTGACCTTGCTGAGGTCACTGTTCGCCAACGTGGCCAGCATCGGGGGGCTTCCCGACGAGGTTCACCGGACGATAGGTAAACACTTGGAGATCCTGCAACAGCAGCAACACGCTCTGGCAGTGAGCAGTTCGTCAAACGGACGCTGATAGACTGACGAGGTTGTTCCAATCATCGACCGACCTGTTGCTACACGAGGTAGGTACGGAAGTGCTCTTCCAGTCACCAACATTCCAAATTGTGATGCTTGAAAAGAGTTGGAAAAAATCATTTTCGCCAAGTCTGAACGGACACGGCTTTGCCAGAACGAATCAGCCAATCGGGAACATTTCCATGTTGCTACTTGAACGAATCAAATTGCAGCCCAGTTGGAAACCAACCAATCAATGTAAAGCATTTACTTTTCACGTTCTCTCGTGATGACGTCGCGAACACTGGAACCAATCAAATTGCAGCCCAGTTGTAATCCAACCAATCAATCATTTACTTTTCTCGTTCTCTCGTGATGACGTCACCACCCAATCAAATCGCAGCCCAGTTGGAAACCAACCAATCAATGTAAAGCATTTACTTACTAACATTTCTCGTTCTCTAGTGATGACACCATGGTTTGTTAATTTTGAGACGTATTTATTTTATGTTTGTAAGGGTCCATGTCTGCCTTATTCGAAAGTCTAAATGTGATTATTGTCAAGAACGCGACTCAACGGGCTGTTTTTTATAAAAATTATTTATGGTTACCAAAACGTGATGTTGCCTGTCTTATATTCTGAAAGAGATTGTTATTTTGGCATGGCCTGTACACGATTGAGTTACTTGAGAGCTTTTTGATTGATATTCAGGGATGACATTCCAGTCACGCGGTTAGTCCCTGATATATTTGAGACGTAGAATTTGGCTAGGATTTTGTACAGAGATTTGCCTACCAAAAACGTTTTTACTCTTTTGTATAAAAATTTGTTGTTGTGGTGTAATTGTTGACGAATTTTAGAGTTACAGCATAGCCTTACAGGTACCAAATTTGGCCACCAGATTCCGCATCTGAGCTGCTGAAAAAGGCGGCGTTGTTCCCCATTGTCATTGACGCTCAGTGGCTTCAATTCAATAGTCAATTCCACGTTAGGATGCACCCTTCGCAACAATGTTGGTTCACACATGGGGAAAATTTTAATGTATCTAGAAGCTGAAGCAAATTGGCCAGCAACACACGCAATCAAACAGGACAACAATGCAACTTTGCAAAAAATCAACTTGCAATAGAAATAAAAGTTTCTCACTTACAATCTTTGTTGTAATTTGGCACTTTTATTTCTACTTGTTTATCGGATGCAACAGTAAAAAACGTGATGTGGATCGGACATTAATATTTTCCCCCTGTGCGACTCATATTGTGGGATATTTGGGCATAGAAATGAAATTTACTCTAAACTTTCCACCAAAAGTGGCAAAAGCATCCCCACCAAACTGTTGACAATTACGACAGAGGGATATTTACCTTCTGAAATTCGAAATTGTTGACCGATTTGACAAGTACCTACTAGGTATAGGTGAATTCCTCTTTTGTGATTGCACACCATTATGGTGACAAATTCCAAAGAAGCAGCGGATTTGGCGGCAATTTCTCCACTCGGCGACTTGTTTGCCATTTTCTGGTGTCAATTTGCCCAAAATTTGTAAGGAAAATGTCACCAGTTTGGTGAGGATAATTTTGCCACTTTTTGTGGGTGGCATGAAGTTTGCACCTATTTTTTCTGTGCGTGTGAAACGGTTTATTTTTGCCCCCCCCCCAATGAAAACAAATGATGGCGACTGATTTCGAAGAAATTGACTCTACAGAAATCAAAATTTCTTTTGTTGCAATCGCGTTATTTTTGTTTCTTATCGGTAAAAAGGTTGGCAAGTTGCGAACAGTTTATAAAAAGTCGTTCAAGGCAATGAAGATGCGATCACATTCATGTTTCGATTGCGGACCGTTTCCACAGAGACGGGGTCCTCGGTCTCCCATATCCCATATCGACATTGCCAAGTTCAAAATTGACCAGCGACGCCAAGCCAGCGAATGACGTTTGTACAGATGCCTCCTTTGAAATTGTCCGACATATATGGTGCGCCGTTTTACCTTTTGTCGCTTCATTTCCCTTCACATATGGGAAAGTCACAATTCACAGGATCAATGATGTTTTGCCGATGCAAATGAGACAACAGTGGTGACGGAATTGATGCACCCGCACATATAGGTAAAATCGCGATTGTTGAGACTTTATAGCAAAGCTTCGATTCTGCAGAAATTTGGGATCCCCTTTTTGCGTCAGAGGGATCTGGCACTTTTTCCAGTGTTGTCCCAATCTGACGCTTTTATTTCTTATATGGGTACATTAATTCCGTCACCACCAAAAGGCCATTACTATGTCGTCAAAATAGGCTTCAGAATTTTAATTTTCACAAGATCCTCTTCCAAAAATATTTTTTTAACTGGACGCATCTTTTTGATTTTGGCTGTTTTTTATGCTCTGTTTGTTGTGCGTTTAAATGTCACTGCACACTTATTTTTGAAAGTTTTTGTTGTGTTCCCCATAATTTTGAAGTTTTTGTTTTTTTTTTCGTTGTTATTTTTCACTTCCACTCCGCTGTTTTTTGTTCTCTCTCTCAAATCAGTATTGCATTTTTCTGTTTCGCGTAGGTATGCTGTGTGTTTCCAAATGTTGTGACAGAAGGGGTTGACAGGAAAAATTGGAGCATTTCTGCAAACGTTGTTTAAAAAAATGTTCGAATTTGATTTCCTCTTAGTTTAAAGTAAAACATTTGAGGGGACCACGAGCACGTGCCCTTGTCTAGCAAATCCAAAAAGCGCGGGGAACTCGTTTTTTTTAAAGTTTGCAGAAATGCCCTTATCGTCGACCCGTTGGGCTTTCTCAATATACCCTGAACTGGAAAATGGTCCGAAAGAATAATAAATGGAATGGGGTTTGGGAGAGTTTGGAATTTGGGGGGTGTCAATTTTGTGGGTGTCAGCAGGCCAATTAATACTCGCTCATCAAAACAAGGGGACTAATAAAATTGTGGGGGTGTGCTGATAAATCTTGGGAGTCCATGGCGCGAATTTAAGAAATGAGTACGCGTTTGGGCCCATCCCGATTTTGCGCGTATCGAAAAAGTGAAAAATAAAGCTAATCTAACCAAATCTAACCTGTCTAACTTACCCC
>JASGXE010015995.1:0-26550 GCA_030068105.1 Sinentomon sp. SZTP_YWyxl | reverse complement strand
TATTTGCAGTAGGTACCTATATTGCTGATTTTATTGGGTGTAACATGTTTCGTACGTTAACATTGCATTTAATTATTTTCTCCACATTTTTAGATTGCCATATTAGAGTATCTGGAAGAAACTAGACCTGACAAGGCACTTATGCCTGCTGATCCCAAGAAGAGAGCAAAGGTTAGGGACATGATTCAGAGGCTCATTCACTTGGTGCTTCCAACTCAACAAATTTCTTTGCCTTTCAAAAGTACCTGTGACGGAGTACCTCTGTGACAGGAGTAGGCACCTGTGACAAGAGAATAGGTAGTAATGGGACTGCTGATTCAAATGACTGGAGGAAACGACTCCCACTGAAAATCACACTTAGTCTCACTTGGAGATCCTCAAAAGCATGGAGTTTTCAAAAACCTGCCTTTTCCAATAAAGACAGTGCCCCCTTTGTTTCAATTGGAACTCCATCCCATTCTTTCACCCCTGCACATATGGGGATTATTTGAATGAATGAATTCAAGGGCATGCTGTTTTTGGAGGGACCCTCTCTGCTTTGTTTGAGTTACCTAGCCTAACTAGCTGCCATTAGCTCATGAAAAGTCCACTTAGCAACAGATTGAGACACTGTTATTTTCCACAAACGAAGCTGAAGGCAAACTTCTTGCAGCTGCAAAAGGTGGCGTGTGTCACCACCAGAGCCAGAAAAGCCCATGCGGGACCTGCGTTAAAACTGGATATGCACCGGTTTGTGTGGGTAAAACTACCGGAAAAGGAAGGTGAAACATTACCAGCTGGGAAAATTTCATGCAAAGCGGGAAAAAGCCTCGCTCTTATTGTTGGATACTCTTAATCGAGACCTGGCCTTGCCTGACTGTTGCCAAAAAAGGAAGATTCCTTCCAGTGGCCCGTAAAAGAAATACCAGCTTGAGGGAATGCCTGCTGCAATGTGGCCACATCATTAAATGGTGCTGTTGACTAAGCCTCCGCGGCAGTTCAAAAAGCCTCTAGAAATGATGCATGACTAGGACGTGCAGTCATCATTTGAAGCTGAGGGGCATTTCTTTACTTGGTAATTGATGAGCATTCACCGTTTGATTCCACGCAAAAAACACAAGAAAGCAAAGTGGGCAAACTTCTGGTGCCATAAAAGTTTTCGAGTTTTTTCAAAGTGATTTGAAATTGTACGAGTATCTTCCTCATTTTATGATAACAGGATACCTGAAAAAAATAAAAAACAGACAAAAGACTGAAGTGAGTGACCCTTCTACGGATTTCCCTCACCCTATTGTGGTCCCACACCAGTGACCTTGGCCATTTCTTATATTATATTCAGGGTCAAAGCGGGATTTGCTGCTGAAATGACCGAATGAAAATACCCACTGCAAAAACTTGGAATTGACGTATTTAGGAATATATCCCGCATGGGTGTGTTTCCGGTTGTGGTTCTTCGTCGAAAACAGCCTTTACTTACAGCCGATTTCTAAAGCACTGCATTCGAGTAGCAAATTTTGGGTGTGGGAGAAAACTGCCTGCCAAATTCATTGTCTCAAAACACAAGGAGGCACTCATTGTCTCGAAACACAAGGAGGCCTTCTGCCCTTAGCTATTTTTCCTCTCTAGGGTCTGCAGAAAGCAAAACGACGACAATTTGACTCGAATCATTGGGCAAGAACACTTTATTTTTAGAATTTCTTACCCAGGTTTTTTCTTTGCCACAATAATGAGCATTGAAACATTTTGCTAAAATCTGACTGCCTGTGCAACTGCTGAAGCCAGGACCAGATTTTCAAATGCCTGTGGCTTTAATTTTAAAAGTTTTTGAAAGGTTGTGGTGAGGTTCTTCTTAATTTCTGCCCGATGTGAATTTGGCTTGCATCTTTCACTTGGCTTCATGCCGGTACTGAGGAGTTTGTATTGTTACCTTTGTAGGTTCGTGAAATTTGCAACATGGTAGCATCTGGAATTCAACCTTTGCAGTATGTACAAACTCTTAAGAGCCCACCGGAGCTAAAACCTGGCATTTGGTGTTACGAATCTCTGGAGAGAGGATTCAAAGCCCTCGACGTCATTCTGCGTGGTTCTTCAGGATTGTATTCTGTTGGGGATTCAATTACAGCAGCCGATTGTTTTCTTGTTCCACAAGTTTACAATGCTATAAGGTTAGTGTTTTGGTGGATGATGTGTTACTTGCATTAAGCTGCTAAATCCAACGGGACCGAACTTACATTAGGTAGTAGGTACATGTATACCTGGCTGGTGTATTTCACATATCTCATATTTCTTGCCAAAAAGACATTTTAAGATATGCGTGCAGTGTACCGCAATAAGAATCATTACATGACTGTTTCCAGAGTCCGGAAACTTCCCAAAAAAGTTCTTCTGGCACAAATTTCATTGTTTCGTATAATTATTATTCCACATTTTGTCAATTTTGATGCTAAAATTGACTTGAGTTTTTCTTAACTCGCTGGCATTTTTTCTGTATCGTTCTGTAATGAATGGGTAGTTTTCAAATTTCGCACATTGACGGTGGGACACCAAGTTGGGTCATTTGACCGTTGACTCACCTTGATTGTCATGCGATAATTTACCTATTTGGTCCTGAAAGGATTATTATTTGAGTTTTGACCTCAAACATAAATTGCTGCCAAAATGTCAAAGACTGAATGAAATTTTTCCAAAAATGCAGGAAAGACAGTTTTTCTCCAAACGTAATTTTCACAAAACGAGTGTTGTGTTATCCAATTTTAGATACAAAGTTGATATGTCTCAATTTCCCACCATCAGCAGAATCAACGAGAAATGCCTGGAGCATCCCGCATTCCTAGCCAGCCATCCTCATTGGCAGGATGATTGTACTCCGGACCTGAAAGGCTCATACGAACAGCCCTGAAGATGTTCTTCCAGATCACGACTTTTCCATGATCTTTTCTCACTTCTTTGCACGAATTTTTCCATTCACAACACATGCATCAAATTGTTGCGAGGGACCACGGTGTGCTTCACGGAAATGTTTTACGTAAATGGAGATCAGACCAGGCGGTTAGACTAGTCAGGAGGTTTCCTTCTTTGAACTGACTTTGCATTGTAAATTTGTGTTTTTTTTTACTTTTGCGAACTGAGTGCCTTTACAGCAGCATTTCATGCAGATAGTGCAACACGACGTTAGCTTATTGTTTTTGCCACCCACTCGACTAGATGTAGATTTGACACCCACCAGTAAATTTCTTGTGATCAGAATGTTATTTTTTTTTTTAGTAGTGCAACACGACGTTAGCTTATTGTTTTTGCCACCCACACCCACTCGACTAGATGTAGGTTTTGACACCCGTTTGACACCCACCAGTAAATTTCTTGTGATCAGAATGTGATTTTTTTTTGTAGTGCAACACGACGTTAGCTTATTGTTTTTGCCACCCACTCGACTAGATGTAGGTTTGACACCCACCAGTAAATTTCTTGTGATCAGAATATGATTTTTTTCAGTAGTGCAACACGACATTAGCTTATTGTTTTTGCCACCCACTCGACTAGATGTAGATTTGACACCCACCAGTAAATTTCTTGTGACCAGAATGTGATTTTTTTTGAGTAGTGCAACACGACGTTAGCTTATTGTTTTTGCCACCCACACCCACTCGACTAGATGAAGGTTTGACACCCGTTTGACACCCACCAGTAAATTTCTTCTGATCAGAATGTGATTTTTTTGAGTAGTGCAACACGACATTAGCTTGTTGTTTTTGCCACCCACTCGACTAGATGTAGGTTTGACACCCACCAGTAAATTTCTTGTGATCAGAATGTGATTTTTTTCAGTAGTGCAACACGACGTTAGCATATTGTTTTTGCCACCCACTCGACTAGATGTAGGTTTGACACCCACCAGTAAATTTCTTGTGATCAGAATGTGATTTTTTTTTCGTAGTGCAACACGACGTTAGCTTATTGTTTTTGCCACCCACTCGACTAGATGTAGGTTTGACACCCACCAGTAAATTTCTTGTGATCAGAATGTGATTTTTTTGAGTAGTGCAACACGACGTTAGCTCATTGTTTTTGCCACCCACGTGACTAGATGTAGGTTTGACACCCACCAGTAAATTTCTTGTGATCAGAATGTGCTTATTTTTGTGTAGTGCAACACGACGTTAGCTTATTGTTTTTGCCACCCACGTGACTAGATGTAGGTTTGACACCTGCCAGTAAATTTCTTGTGATCAGAATGTGATTTTTTTTGAGTGGTGCAACACGACGTTAGCTTATTGTTTTAGCCACCCACGGAACTGGGTAGATGTAGGTTTGACACCAGCAAATTTCTTGTGATCAGAATGTGCATGTTTTTGAGGCGTGACTTCTTCTTCGGTGCCCAAGGTTTTTGGATTTTCATAATTCCATCGTTCTTTGTTAAAACGAATGCACAATGACATAAATATTACACCACCGTTGTGTGCAACTTTCCAAAATAAAAAAAAAACGAAATAACCTTAATGGGGATATAAACCCTGAAAATGGTGATTTTGGAGAAAATATGAATTTCATTTTTCACTTCATAATATACTTCAAAGTGTCCCCTTTCAGAAAATCCATCAGTTTTTGTCTATCTCACTTGGTTTTTTCACAATGCTGCATTTTGCAGCACAACTATAGTGTAGCGCTAAGCCCATTTCTATGGCGAAAGCACATTTTTTGCTCCTTTTTGAATATTCTTTTGCCCAGAAGAATGAAATTTGGATGTCTATAAGCAATTGGCTTTCTAAATCCAATAGAAGTGTCAGATATTCAATATCTATCACTTCAGTTGTCTAACAATTTTATTTTATTTTCATCTCTTTCCACCTTCGTTAGATGTCTAAATATTGTTCAATTTCAAATGTGTTTTTCACCCATTTCTACTTTCCGCAAAGTTAAAGAACTTTCGATTGCATTTTCTCAGCCATTTGCAAAGATACAAACTTTAAATTTCTCACACATGTAAAAAACTCACAGAATTGGAGCTGTGGGACCAGAATTTGGATATTTTTGACACGTCAAGAGATATAGGTCTCTTCGTCGCACATTTTGCCGATTTTTTGCTAAAAGTCTATCGCAACTTGAATTTCATGAAAAAAAAGAAGAGTTACTATTATACTGCCTCCTCTAAAATTTAAGCAAAATCTGTTCACACACAAAAAAGTCGACACGTCAGGGTTCTCATCTCCCTTAAGCTCATCTCCCCAATCCCCCTTAACCCATTGAGCCCGAAGCACGTGCCTCATCCGGGCGCAGAGATCGCGCAAAATGGCCGAAACACGCTTTTTCAATTTCATCACCAACGCCGAAGAACGGACCTGGTCCGTTTCCATTTCCACTTCATTTGCCGCAATTTTCAGACAAATTCCGGCCATGGGAGCGAATTCGATTTTATTCGTTCGGGCAGACGACACTTCAGCGATAATTTTGGTTTTTGTTTCATCGCGATCGGAGAACATTTGGCGACGCGGCGATTTTTCGAAAATTGGCTTCGCCCGACCGCGTGGCGGCGCTGATTCATTCCAATTCAAAATGGCTGCGTTCGCGGCGGTGATCATGCGATTTTGATGTTCTCTCATTTGGGCTTGCCGCAGGTGTTTTTTGGTTGTTTTGGTGCTATTTTTGACGGCAAATTTGAACTCTGCGGTTATTTTTCAAGTGGAATTGTTGATTTCTTTCAATTCTGGCTGAAAGATTGGCAGTTATCGGTAATGAAAGTGCAAAAAACATGCATGTTTTTTTTCCGAAAATTAAATTCCGGCTTTGGTGAAAGAACGAAAATTGAACTATCCAGCTTTGTTTTTGCGTTCACATGTGAAATATTCCGGGCTCGATGGGTTAAGGTCAGATGTGGTTCTTTCAAAGCACTAATCTACATTTTCAAAAAATCTATATTGAATTTACAAACAACACACTTTTGGCGTGTTCAATTTTTGTTTAGTTTAATCAAGAACAAGCACTACCCCTAAGCGCTATCTTGTCAGCACGTTTCATCTATATTGAATTTACAAACAACACACTTTTGGCGTGTTCAATTTTTGTTTAGTTTAATCAAGAACAAGCACTACCCCTAAGCGCTATCTTGTCAGCACGTTTCAAAAATGTTGTCCGTTTCTCATGTGAAAATTGTGTCTTTGTAAATTTGCAATTTTATTTTTACAATCAGGGTGTTTGAAAAATGTGTATTTGTATTTTCTTTATACCTACGAGGGAAGGTCAAGTTCCGATTGCACTTGCCAAGAAAATGAAATGCCACTCGTTTGATTTTTGGTACAGTGATTACTCATTATCATTGTAAAGTCTTGAACAGAAACCTATCACATTGAAAAAACGGGAAACTGAATCTCTAGTGCGCCACACTGCAATTCTGTATTTGCAAATCCAAGCTATGATTGTTTCACTGAAAGTCGTTGAAATTTATCCATTCGGTGATAACGAGGAGTGGGATTGCTCCGGCGATATCAGGAACGTTTGCAAAATACCGGTGCAGGGTGGTAGTGAAATTCGCATCGTCTGATTTGATAACTTGGCTTGCCTGATGCACGGACTCAAGGACAGCAAGAAGTTCGCACAGCCGAACAATGCAGACGCATGACTTCTTTTCATCGATTCTATCAATGATTACGATTCCCATTCATAACATTCGGCATTCAATCATTCTGCATTGATTCAGTCAGGTTACGACGTGCATAATTTCAAACGCACCGGATTCTAAACCATGCGTCACATGACATTGCCATCTGAAGCGTAAACAGCAATTGAATTTGATAAAAGGCAGATTCCTGGAATAGGCTCCTTCAGCGAAATTTGGCAGCCCAATTGGTCCAATGATTGGACGTCGGGTCCTCTATATCGGCGTTCTACTTGTTGGTGGGTAAGAATCCCACCGTGGCCAACAATGTGCAAAAAATGTTTTTTTCCGCACCAGTCAGCAAGCAAGACCAGAATGCATTGAGCGGACTACTGCCATGCACCTGAGTAAGTGTTGGAAGGTAACGTCAGATTGAGTTAGCTTTACATGGCAATTCGCAACCGGCGCGGCAACAACAAATATCCTGACCACCATGCCCTGCGTAAAAATCAAATGCTGCTAGACTCGGCATCATCGACTTGCATATGAAGCTTTCGATGTTGTTTTCGTTATTTTGAAAACGTACGAATTGTAAAATGTAGTATTTTTAAACACAATAAAAGGAAAAATTATATTTGTCGATGAGAATCAGCCTAGAAATGTATCAAGCCATAGACATTGGTATGAAAGGTCCAGTAAACAGATCCTTGTCCGTCGAGCTTGGCCAATCATTCCGAGGTGATACCTTATTGTTCGAGACTATACTCTCCTGGCAAAGTTACACATTTCTGCCATCGCTGGAAGAGCTGCAGGAGCCCTTCATGCAATACATTCCGTTGCTCTCCAGAAAGCCATTTTCCAACAGCTTCTGAATCACTTGAAAATATCCTTCCCTGGAGTTGCCACTTCAGGGAAGGAAAAGGGGTATTAGTCCGAAGGTGCCAAGTGAGGGATATTGGGAGAATGCTGCAGCATCACAAAAACTGCAGGCATTGCTGCCTGAACTGCCTCTTGGCTTTTGTGTCCCTGGCATTGTTTTGCGGAATGATGACATTTTTCTGATCTTCCCTCGTATTTTAACCTCGTGGAACTGTCTCAAAAAATTACCACAGAAAACGCACCCCTTTCGGAAATGCAAAGTCCTTTGAAGGGAAAAGCTAAAGCAGAACAAGCGTCAAAATGCAACAAGTTTCAATGAATTCGCAAAATATTTACTGGGCAAGTGCAATCGGAACTTGACCAGCCCTCGTACATACGGGGTATTTGAAGTCAGTTGACAACCCCAGCTAATTTCCGTGCGGCAACCTTTTCTCGCGTTTCCATGTCTACATTTTTCTGATCCATATTGCATCATTTACTAATGCTGCAAGCACTCCACGCAAATTAAAAAGAAGGGGGCCACCCAATCTCTGATAGGTAATTGCTTCTGCACTCATCTGGGGTTGTCAACATACATTTGAAATGCTCCGTATATTTTTTCAAATAACAACAATTACATCCTGCCAGAAGTTTTGCAGAAAACATGTAACTTTTTAAGAAATGTGCAGAGATATTTTTTTGCAACGGAGGCCAAGCAAAGGCGGCTGCACACTCGGGTCAGCACTGACATTCGTCGCAATGTTGTTCAATGGTTGGCTGGACTGGTCATGCTTCTTTTTTTTTAACTTAATCAAACAGGTTATGATGAGATGGAAATCTAAGTGCAGCAACCGGCAGCATGATTTCAGTTCCGCAAACGGAGTTGGCAACTCGGATATCCCAATTTCCCACGTGGCCAAAATGTGAAAGAGAAAGCTCATGCAACCCTACCTAACAACCCAGCCTGTCTCATCTGACCTAACCTTGCCTATTTTTGTCCCAAACGGACAGCCCATCCTATCCATACCTATCCCGTTTTGTAGGATAGGTATCAAGACTTTTAAGCAGAGAAAGGTGCCAAAAACGGTTGTACCCAATTTCAAGGCCAATCGATTTCGCGTACGGAATGGTGTGGGCAGGTATTCCGCAATGGCGTTTTTTTGGATCAGTTACGATATTTCGGTTTATTCGAACGAAATAAACATTCTAAAAGGCAAAACAAACCTACCAGGCAGCCCAGCCCGTCGGTTCGTCATATGTTCGTCAGTTGGGAAAGTGTTCGAAATGGGAGCGATTTGTTTGGAAGCAGCAGACTAAGCTCGTCGGGAAGTTAAATCAAGCCCGACTGATACAATGAGCAGAAATGAAACGAGTGTACGGCAGCCTTTTCTGATCCGGTTGGTAGCCCGCAGCATTTCGTTATCAGCAGCATGTGGAATCGCATGCAAAAATGACGAAAAATAAACACATGTGTCATTCCGTGAGGGCTATATCCAGGCCTAGGTGTCGAACGTGGGAGATCATCCGATGTTTAAGGAAATTTAGAAACGTTTAAAAACATATTTTCAGACACTAACGGCGGAGAGATCATGACGGGGGTAATGCTAACTCCGAGCTGCGAGGTAAATTTTTGCCATCTGCTCCAATGGAAAAAATTTACCTCGCAGCTCGGAGTTAGCGTTACCCCGTTACCCCTCATGATCTCTCCGCCTAATTGTTTCTGTGAACTTTCAATGTCCCTACCATCCCAGACGTATACATAATGCTTCCTGACAGTTTTCCCAATATCTGACATTCGCAACATTTTTTAAAATTGTTTTCAATTATTAACTTGCAATATTTATCCCCGAACCACTGCTCAAAACTGTATGCATCATAAAAAAACAAAAATGACCGGAATTTGAGTTCGTTCCACAATAGGAAATGTGAAATCAGTGTTGGACACAACACGGTAATTCTGATCTTGAATGGAAAAAAGCAATTTTGCACATTTTGTTGAGCTTTTTCATAACATACAAACTTTTTCATAAATTGCTGAAGAATTAAAAATTACTCTGAATTTTAAACATTATTGCAACACTGGCATCATGTTTGGCAAACATACGAATAAACGACTGTGGTTGACTATAAAATCAGAGTCTTGACAAGCACAAAACCAGTGAAACAAATGTAAAATTAAAGCATGTTTTGGCATGTTATATCACTTCCAAGAAAAAGTTGATGAGGATGTATCCTTCGGATAACCTTTACATGACCCAGGATATACCTGTCCTAGGATATCTTATGATTTTTTTTTTAATTTTTTTGTGACATTTAGGCCTAATGGCACAGAATCGCTTTCCTTCGACAAGGGTTCGTATTTGACGGAAGTGAGAAATCACTGGACTTCATTTCGGCCACCTTAACCTTTTGAGAGGTTGATCAGGATCCTGTGCAGTTCACGCTGAATTATCGTTTTCTTTGTTGCGAGATATCGTTGGGCTGCAAGTTCTGTCCTTCAGCTAAAATTATAGTGGTATCAAATTTTTTCAAAGCTCGGCGCCAGCCGCAAGCACAGCTTCAGGAATAGTCCTCAGCGAGCAAGCGAGCAATTTTGTCAATTCATTGCAAGGATTCTGTAAAAATGGTGCCTGTGTCAAGGGTGCAAATATATCGGTGTCGGCCAAACGTGCATGGATGTCCCGAACGGGGACCACACTGAAAATGAAACAGCACACTTCCAAAGTAGATTTTTCCCATGTGAGGACCATTCAGCAATGATTTTCTTCGGCCAATATTTACATTTTCATAAGTAAAAAGGGAGAAATAACAAACTACGATTGAAGGAGAGTGAATTAGATATGATTCCCTCTGCAAGAGGTCCAAAATGAGTCTAAAATCGCTTGGTTCTGATCGGAAAGGGGGTGTGGTTTTTCTTAGTCGGTTCACTGGAACTCGGCTACATCTAAAAAGTGTATGGCCTTGTGCTCTGCCTGTGCACCTGGACGGTCACCAAATAATGCTTTTGGACAAACTAAATTCTGGAAGCGGAACATTTCTTGCTTAATTTTTCTCTGTACTGAATTTGATGCAGGCTTTTTGAATTGACATTTGAACTCACCTATGGTTCTTTCGATAGGAGTGTAATTTCATTGAAATTATGATGAGTGGAAAACCTTTCTGGGTCAAACTCAGGGCTTTCCGACCGTCAAAAATTCAAGGACGATTCTTGGAGATTTCCCGATGCCATCTCGACCATGCATGGAGCTATATTTATGTCTCTGCTGCACAGTGACTCAATTTCTGCACTCATGCATGTGTTTTTCCATTTACGAATATCTGTTGAATCTGAAACATTCTTCTTCCTTTTTGCAGATATTTTTGTGCCGGCAGTTGAAATTGTTGCTCCAGATTTAAACAAACCTTAAACCTTTCCAGATGTGTCAGAATGCCTCTGGAAAGCGTTAACCTACCTATAGGTTACAAAACAGGATCTTTCATTTCTGAAGCACAAAGTTTTCGCAAAAATCTGAACCGCCGCAATTTTCACGCGAAAGAACACAAATTCCGCCGCCACAATTCATGTTTGTGAGCAGGAGAGCTTTGCCATACACACCTGGTTGGTCATTTTTCAAATCTCATTTCGCCTCAACGGATCCCCAAATATGAAGGCCAGAATCTTGTTTCCTTCACACGTAACTAGACTCGAATGAAAACAACAAGATCACAACTTTTATGCAAAGCAGGGTGCTCAGCGATCAGGGAAAACCTGGAAAATCAGGGAAAGTCAGGGAATTTAGTGGTGGTGGGAAAATCAGGGAAATATCAGGGAAAAATGCTCAAAATCCCTTAAATTCAGGGAAATTGTTTGTAAAATTGCTCAAATTCTTTCTTCTTGCTTTTGACTTCTGTTTCCATAGTATAAATGTCCAAAATCTTGGCCCGGAGCCTATAACTTGGGTCAATTTGTCTCACACGTCCAATATTAAATTTGTAAAAAAATTTACTAGGACCCTGGATTGCCGAAATAAAATGTCAAATTTCACACATTCCTCCTCCGTTGATGTCAGGGAAAGTGTGTTGGAGAGGTCATGGAAAATCAGGGAAAAATCAGGGAATTCCATTTTGACAGATCGCTGAGCACCCTGCAAAGCCTTTTTTACAACTATGGCATTGGGGGAAATAAAATTATCATTCTGGTATGTTGAACTATCACCTGAAAGAATATGTTAAGTGTATCAAGTTAGGGTAGTAGAAGGCTGGTTATGGTTAGCTTAGCCTTATTTCGCTTTTTTGTTCACGCGTAAAAAGGGATATGCATCTATACGAATAGATTAACAAAATACTGGAGACCAATATCCTTTTGTTACGAAGGAGCTTCTTGGCTTCAGAGGAGTGTTTCCAGAGGGGAGAATATTGTGAAATATTGCTGCTGCCACTTTTTTGGCCGCAAATGTCAATGTTTTGGGCAATGTGGCCGCAAATGTCAATGTTTTGGGCAATGGATGCCTAAAACCATGAATTCACAAGCGAACATTGCACACTTGTAGCAGGACGAATAGAGCAAGTAGTGAGTCATCTCCGTTGGTTTAGTGAAGTTCCAGAGATGGCAGCACTGTTCTTAGTTAATCTGTTTTTCGAATGAGTAAAATGATTGTGTCGAGACGTGGCTTTGCTGAAAACGGAAACAAATATTTCCGGGGATCATCCCCTCGTCTGTTGGCAAAATTTTCAATCGCATGAAAGAAAATATTCGAAAAATCGACGAGAGTTGGACAGAAATGTAAAACCAATTCAAATGCAAGGGACTTCAGTTTTCGCAGAGGCTTATGTTGGTGAAAGATATGGGCACGACCCATACGGGGGCTCTGGGAGCTCCCAGTAACCGGGGTCTGAGGCGGAGCCTGAGCTGGGTTCCACCTCAGACCCCCCGGTTCTGGCGGGGGTTTGGGGGCGGTGACCCCAGCAGCTGAAGAAATTTTTAAAATTTCAAGTTCAGTTTGGCCAATTTTTGATGCAAAGTATACGCAGTGTTTTAGAGGCCAAATTTCACATCCGTGCGAGCCAATGTTACATGTCAGGGAGGTGCAAGTGAGTCGCTGGGGCACTTATTGATACAGGGGGCGTTACACCCTGTTCCCCCAAATGACGTCCTTGTAAAATGCAAACTTATTCTTGGCTGGTATCGCGTGGTGGCTTCTTAGCATCATCACTGGCTGCTGACTTTGCTGAGCTTTCAGGATGCTTTTTCCGGATTAGGATACCGCTGATTCTCACCGAAACTCCTTTACTCGGAAGTGGAAGCGGTAACGTAGATAGTGAAAGACCAATGTTGAAAGGAATTCTATCGCGTAATCCAAGGAACAACAACAGAACTCAATCTTAATGGTCAGAGATGAGATTGCTTCCAACTTCCAAGCACTCGTAAAAAAGGTCACCAAAAAATTCCGAATCATCATAAAGTCTGGATTGCGGGACTTTCTCCACACCTGCATGATCGAAACTGCGAAGAATTGGGAAGGGTACCTACAGCAACCCTGCGCCAAAATCAGTGATGCGAGTGAAGGACGTGGCACTGATATCCGTGCCTATGATGATTTAATTTTTAGCAGAAGACGACAATAGCAGAAGACTTGACAACGGGAGCCTCATTCCATGCGCAGAGACAAGTTCGTTCTTTTTTACTATTTCACCAACGATAATGCGCTGAATTTCAAGGAGTGGCACGATTTTTTGCACCCTGAGCAATTTTTTGCTGCAGTGGTTTGTTTTTCGAGTGAAATTTGGCCTTGGCTACACTCAACTGTCATGATAATGGAACCAAGGCAAATGCAGCTTCACTTTTCTCCATTGAAAATTCGAGTGTGAACTGAATCACTTTCGTAGTTTTTATCTTAACCGCTGCGAGCGCACTATCGCTATGTCTGAACAAAGGCAGAATCTGTGAGCTGGAAAAAATGCGAAATAGGAAAAAATGTGGAGTGTCGCGCTCGGCAAATTTCCGGTTCTTGTGTGAGAATGGATATAGGTGGTACCTAAACTGCATGCGTGGCAAAACTGCCGGAATCCATTTGTTTTCACTCTCTCCTGATCCGAGATCAGTCCAAATGGAACTTAATTAAGTCTGTCTGAAGCGAAAGCGTGTTGGCCGATGTGGCCGAAAATGCTCTGGTCGCAATTGTCGAATGCATGGGAGGCAGGCAAAATGGTACAATTCACGTGGGACATTTGTCGTGTATTCAAACCGAATTTTTCTTGATTGAGCCAGACAAGCAGGGCAAAAAAAAAAAAACAAATTTGTTGAAAGCTGCTCTCTTGTCGGCTAAAACCATTAAAAGATGACTGCGATTCGCTGAAAAATTTTTTCCAATGGAGCCAGCCAGACAATGTGAGATGAACTGTCTGTGCGAAAATGGGCAATGAGGTGGCCCGTTAAATTCAAATTGATGTCAGAACAAAGAAGCAAAAAAGCGTGCAAACAGTTTTGGTTTGAAATACTGGTCATGTCAATTATTTGGAAAAAAATGTCCCCGGAGAGTTTCGAACCCGGGACCTTCAGCACAGTGGGCAGACGTTTTACCACTGAGCCCAACAACCTTCACAAATTTCAGCGTAATTAATACACCTATGTTATTTTAATGTTGCGTTCAGAAGCAGACGGGTCGCTTCCAGGGTCAGCATGCGGCTTTCGCTGATCCCGTTTTCTGCGACCTTTTCCAAATCAAATATTTTGACTGAGGACGCATTCGCCTGTCCGCAGAGTGCAGCAGCAATGCGCATATCCTGCATTTAAGACATACCTCTTCCTGAAGCGCGATATTTTCCTCTGAACAGGTGTTTTCTGCAAAATGCAAGGCCAGTGCCACTACTCTCCGTTTAGCTTTTCAGACTTGTCAAGAGTGCAGCAGCAATGACGCATATCATGCATTTAAAACATACCTCTTCCTGAAGCGCGATATTTTCCTCTGAACAGGTGTTTTCTGCAAAATGCAAGGCCAGTGCCACTAATCTCCGTTTAGCTTTTCAGACTTGTCAAGAGTGCTGGTGCCACATGGCGGTTTCACCGAAGCTTGGTCTCTTCCGCTACCTATTGTTCTAGGTTCCATGCAGCTTCCTTTCTTTATCTGGTGTCGGGTCCTCTGTAATCGAATTCGGAGAACTTTCAGATTCTTCCGGAAAAAAAAACTGCAGCCACACTTGCAGAGCCACTCTCATTATTCGATTTAACTTTGATGCATTCAACAGGCACTTATGTGACGATTCCTGATTCATCTCGACTCTTGAGTGAGTTTGGGTGACTAGCAATATTTTATATTTTTTCCGTTGATTACCCTCGAGCCAGGTTCCAGTTGCAGCGGCGTTTCTTTGACGATTTCCTTTTTCATGCATGGTTTTGTTAGGTATTCGTATCTGGTGGCAACCCAGGAAGCATGTGGGACACATGGATGTCATTAGCAGAACTGGAAAAATTTGCTATCTGGGAATGTTAATTGATAGGATATGTTGTGGAGATCTCATATTAATGAGCTCATAAAGGTCAGCCACACCTGGTTTTATATCTATAGGCGATCGGGATCATTTGTACCAATAATTCATATCTCTCTCCTTATTTATAAGTCGTTGGTTCATTCAAAGTTTACACATGGACCAGTTGCTTGGTCTGGAACATATGCCACTTATTTTGACTGCATTAAAAGGAAACAGAACATGATCTTGAGGGTTTTGCACAATCTACCCATCCACTCCAGTTTGAGACTTGGAGTTTGTACGATTCTTCCTGCATACAGCCTATTTGGTGTGAGACTATTTTTCAACTTGTTGTCATGTGTTACAAATATGTATCCATTTCAATTACGGAGCGAATATAGGCCTTGATTTCTCCCTGTTACAAAACCCAAATGTTAGTCGTAATGGGCCATTACTAAGGTGTCCAAAGATTCCGTCCATGTATGGCCAATTTTTGCCCGAGTTCAGAATGTACAGATTATGGAATGAAATACCGGTAAATATTGGGTTGAATGGCTTTGTCCCTTTCTGACCTAAAGCACAAGTTAAAAAACTACCTTGCTGACTTGGACTTTCGGGATGTCAGGGAAATGCTTCTGGTAAGCTACTCATGAATTGAAACATACCTACCTGGGCATTTGTTCTGGCCTTAGTATGCTTACAGGAAGATGCAATGGTGTTCTTACCTTCTCAAATTCTCCAACTGGCAAACTAGGTGGATTTTCTCTACCTATAGCCCACAGTAGGTGTTTCTTTTTGTCTGCAGGTATACACAATCCCGTGTCGCTGTTGTTATTCTGCCATCTGTCTACCAGAGCTAATTTCTTCTCCCTTTTTCTTTCCTTTATTTCTTGTTCAGTGAACTAATTCAATTACTTGCTAGGTGTGCTTTGATCTTATTCCAGAACGGTTTATTACCCATCTACGTATTTTGAGGTTTTGCCTTGACAACATTATCTACGTTCTGCTCCAATCTCTCAACATGGAACCTAGAACAAGAGGTAAAAGAACATCGATAGCTTCGGTGAAGCCGCCATGTGGCGGCAGCACTGTTGGCAAATCTGAAAAAATAAACTGAGCTTAATGGCGCTGGCCTTGCATTTTACAGAAAACATCTAGGGGGTTTGGGGGACAGCGTCCCCCAAAAGCTGCAGCTTTTTTGAAAAATTAGGGGTCCTCAGATGCCATTTTACGACATTTCAGGTCCTTTTTCTCCTATCCTGGAGGGTTTGCAGTCGCAATAGATGGAGCAAGGAAATAACTGTCAGACACGACTTTCTGGATGAGTTTTATTTCATTTTACCATTTTCTGTAAATCAAAACAGAAAGTACAAAAGAAACAGAATGTAGCTATTGAAGTCCTGGGGTGTGCAGGGCACACACCAGGACTTCGGCCAAGGGTCCCTCGGAAAAAGGCTAGGGGGTAACATCGGCCGAAGGTCGAGGTTACCCCCCCTAGCCTTTTTCCGGCAGGGGAATCAAGACAGGAATTACAAAAGAAACAGAATGTTGCTATTGAAGTCCTTCCTGGTGTTTGCAGGACACACGAGGACTTTGGCCAAAGGTACCCTTGGAGAAAGGCTAGGGGGTAACCTGAGCCAAAGGCCGAGGTTACCCCTCCCCTGGCCTTTTTCCGGCAGGGGAATAAAAAAGGAAGTAGGTAGGTACAAAAGAAACAGAATGTTGCTATTGAAGTCCTTCCTGGTGTGTGCAGGACACACGAGGACTTTGGCCAAAGGTACCCTTGGAGAAAGGCTAGGGGGTAACCTGAGCCAAAGGCCGAGGTTGCTTTTTCCGGCAGGGGAATCAAAAAGGAAGTAGGTAGGTACAAAAGAAACAGAATGTTGCTATTGAAGTCCTTCCTGGTGTGTGCAGGACACACGAGGACTTTGGCCAAAGGTACCCTTGGAGAAAGGTTAGGGGGTAACCTGAGCCAAAGGCCGAGGTTACCCCCCTGGCCTTTTTCCGGCAGGGGAATAAAAAAGGAAGTCGGCCCCTGTCCGAATGGGGGTTGCGACATGGAACCTAGAACAGTAGGTAAAAGAACATCGATAGCTTCGGTGAAGCCGCCATGTGGCGGCAGCACTGTTGGCAAATCTGAAAAAATAAACGGAGCTTAATTGCGCCGGCCGAACATTTTGCAGAAAACATCTGTTCAGAGGAAAATAACGCACCTCAGCAACATATACAGGATAACACAGAATTAGATGCCCATAGGGCCGCATTTTCGTATGTGGGCATCCCTGCATGTAGGCAGATTGTCAGTCGTCGATGCTGGTTGTTTTCCAATGTGGCATTGATGAAGGGACGTCGACAAGACATCGCATATGATCAAACATCAAAACTTGAAATAAAGGCACATTCGTGCCTCAGAAGCAAAAACACGGACACTTGCGTCTGAAGTTTGTTTCACTTGCAGGTAAATATTGAGAATGCTCTCGAGTATGCTCGGAATGGATCAAGAATCCTGCAGCAGTGAAAAACCGATCGAAAAATGTCGATTGAGCATGGCAATAAAAATATCTCTCATGGAGGAGATTCAAGTGTTCTTTGCTTACATCTTCAAATGGAATGAGAATGGAATCATTGCGGCCGAAATGAAGGAGGGGGTGGGGGCCATGAGCCTACCCTATTAGTTTCGACACGAAAAGCCATTTGCTCTTTCCTCAACTGAGGGCGGAGTTATTCCATCCATTTCGGCGCAACGCTGACTGCTGAGCACATGTTGTCATGGTAACGAGACTCGCCCGGGGCTCTGGCTCTTTGTCAGGCAAGTTGCAACGTGAAAAAGAAGTTGACCAACCTGGCAGCCTTGGATCTCGTTACCGCATTATCATGTGTGATTTGCTTTGCATCAACTCTGCAGACGGATTCCAGCAGAAGAATCGAATCACCTCCTTCAGTTTGATTTGACAAGAAAAATGTGATGATTTTGTGGATGCACCTTCTTCATTTCTTGTGCCCTGAAAAAACCTGCATTGCTTGCTTTTCACGTCACCACTACCTGAAAGCCGCCTGTGTGCAGGGATGACCACATGCGAAAACACAGCCCTATGAGCATCTAATTCTGTGTTATCCTGTATATTTCTTGTGGAGTATGCCTACATCATCCTGCTGCGCTCTGCAGTCAGTCAAAATGTTCTCACTCAAAATAATTTGATCAAGACAAGGTCGAAGAAAATGTTTTCAGGACCTGAAATCCGCGAAATCCGCAAGCAGGCCATGTCCCTTTTGCCGTCACCCGTCCGCTTCTGAACGCAACATCAAAATAATAGCGTTGTTTTAGGTTGGAATCATCGAAGTGGTTCGTTAGCTCAGTTGGTTGGCGCGTTTGCCTGATGTGCTGGTGGTCCCGGGTTCAATTCTCGCCTGAGGCTGAATTTTTTCATGTTGATGATGAGATCAAAATTTCAAACCAGAATCGTTTGCACGCTTTTTACTTCTCAGTTGCAGTTTTCTGACCAATTTTAATTTGACGAGCCATCTCATTGCCCATTTTCGCACACAGTTCATCTCAAGTTGTCTGACTGGCTCCGCTGGAGAAAATATTTCAGGGAACCGCCGTTGGGATTTTACCAATTCGCACAAATTGGACTTTGTTGCTTTTTGAATTGTGAGAGTTCTCTGTTTGTCTCGTTGCTTGTTTGGCTCCTTGTTCGAAATTTTGCTCTGCACCCTCTTCCAAAAGTGAATATCCGAAACCATTTTCAATTTTGAGGACTTTCTGCGCACAAGTGCCGGCAAAACCGGTTGTTCACACTGCGCATCATCAATTTTGCCGCAGCCTTGACCGAAAACAAAACAATGTTTCCAAAACAATGTTTCATGCCGCATTTTCTGCCCTAAAACGGCCAAATGGAGTTCAAATGCAATGATTTTGGAATTTTTGGAAAGCTAAAAGCTTTCTCCACAACTTTTCCACTGGTGCAAACCATGTTCCAACGGAAAAAATCGCACGATCATGAAAAATATCTGGTAGGACCCCGGCATTTTATCACATCCCAACATTTAACAATTTTTTCCAGAAATGGTTTTGATGTTTTGTCAGTGAAAATATAGGGATTGTTTTAGACGCCTAAAATCGCCAATTTTCCGGCTTTCTCACTTTGAAATTTGAACAAAATCCGTCATCTGGTTCAAGAGATAATCAACTTTCTGTCGGCGAACCCCGTCTCCAGAACTGCTCGTTTTTCTCTTCTCCTTCAGACTTGCGAACTGTGCGCACCTAGCGGTGAGAAACAGAAACACGAAAACACGCTTCACTCAGCAAGCGAATTTTGAACGGGGAACGGCGAAGCTTCCTTTACCTTTTGTTCCAGTGCCATGGTTGCGGGTTGAGTTCCCGCAAAGATACCCCCATTCTTTTTTCAAAATCATGCGATCGAGCTGGAATTCTTGAAGGCAGTTTTCCCTCCGTTTGCGCCAATTTTCAGCGTTTGCGCTGTTGCCGTGGTCGTCGGCCTATCATCTCGGAAAAATCCCAGAAACTGAAAGTCCCGGAGGATTTTCGTTCCTCGCCATCGATCTTTCCGCCGTTGATCCCATAAACTGCAGCAACACAAACGCTTAAAATGAGCGCAAAAACAAAAATCGGCTGAGACTCAATCGCGCGGTGCAAATGCAAACGCTGAAAATTGTTCGGAAACAATGGGCAAAAACGTCAATGAACATGTACAGCGGCGAGAAAATTAATTGTACCACATG
Organism: Sinentomon sp. SZTP_YWyxl; assembly: GCA_030068105.1. Classification (NCBI taxonomy): domain Eukaryota; kingdom Metazoa; phylum Arthropoda; class Protura; order Sinentomata; family Sinentomidae; genus Sinentomon; species Sinentomon sp. SZTP_YWyxl. The sequence goes on along the minus strand of JASGXE010015995.1, from coordinate 6,935 downwards.
TGGTTTCTTTTCTCTGTCGAATTTTCGGGGAAATATCGATCTCATCAAAATTGGTAATTCATCACTGATTTGATGCGTATTTCCGTGCAACAAAATACGATTTCGTGAATCTGAAATCAACAACTCTCCCAGTTTTCTTTGAAAGATCGAAAACCCGGCATGTACTTATGTCACGAGTAATTTTCTCGCTACTGTTCCTGCTTCTGTCTGGCGATGTCCCATTATTATTTTTTCCATGACTTTGAGCCCACACTAACTTGACCAGCAGTTCACACATTAATCTGCTGCATGTGACAGAGGCTTGCACGGAGAGGAGTTTTTTGCTGTGCTGTTGACATTTGCAATTTGCGCGCATTTTTGTGGTGAACAAGGGTGTCACCGAGAATCGCATCGACAAACGCATTGCATTGATCCGAACAGAATTTGGCAAGCAGCGATTTGTGCATCATTTGGGGGGCCTCCTGGGCTGCAAAACAGCTGTCACTCACGGGCGTCATTTCGAGGACAGGAGGGGCGACAACCCCCTGATGAGAAATGCCCCCACCGGCTCGCTTGCTCATCCTGGTGTAAAATTTGACCTCCAGAGCACGAATTTTGCTCTCAAAACGAATCCCAAATTTCAAAATCTGCTTCTGGGGTTTCCACTCAGACCCCCCGCCAGGGGCTCTGCCGCATGGAATCCGGCTGGGGCTCTGCCACAGTCCCCACCCCAACTGGGTCGGTGCCAACTCTTCCCTGCTGTTTGCCCCTGCGAAAACCTGAAATGATGTCCCTGCTCTCACCAAGGGCGTAGGGAAGGGAATATTTTGGGAGGGGGTGCACAGTTGCAATTCCCAACGCACAAGCCAAGTTTTCCCAACTCATCCGTGGGGGATCCCACGCGTTTATACCGGTTGTGGGGGGGGGCTGGGGCGGTGCCCCCAGTTATCAGGGTCTGGGACGGGGGTCGGGGATCCAAGGGGCAGAGCCCCAGAAAATTTGAAATTTCGGGTTAATTTTTGGTGCAATATTTGTGTGCTCAAGCAAAATTTCCCACTAAGGAAAGCATTTTTGCACTCAAAAAAGGTTTGCGCCAGGGAGACCGTGTGACTGTTGGAACTCAATATTCTCCATTCCATCCATGGTTCCAAGTCAAGGGGCCTATCACCAAAGACTGACTTTTTTGAAGAGACAGCTGCAACACTTCTTGAAGAGACAGCGGAAACAGAAACTTTGTAAAATGGTTCAAGACCTGCGCGGTAAAGATAAAGAGCATTTGGCAGCTTGAAGTAACATTTTCCACGCAAAATCGGGATGGGGGACGAAAAGAAAATTTGCCCAGGGGCAAAAAAACCTCAAGATGGCCCTGGGTTTTTTCCTGAGATAAATTATTCTTGGGAGAACTGGGCATATGAGAGCAAAGGAAGGCAGCTTATTTGCCAAGAGCGATTTCCCAACTTTCCAGTTTCTTCGCAATGTTCCCAACTTTCGTCAAATTTCCCAAATGTTGGGAGAGTCCCCCCATTGCTACGCAACTATGGCTGCCACCTTTCAGACAAGACAGTCCTTGAAATTTGTTTTTTGTTTTGGAGGGAGAGACTAAAGCTGCCAGCTAATGGAGTATGAGGATTGTCCTGTGATTTCAAACGAGTCCTGTGATTTCAAACAAAATAATGATCTGCTTTTGATTTCGAGAATTTCGCCACAAGAAACTTCAAATTGTTGATGCATTATTAAAGAACCTCATTAAAGAACCTGCATGGTCGAAGACTAGAACTTTCTGTTGCTGAGGCCTGACAGGTTACTGAAACATGATGCATAACCACTTGGTATCACCCGCCAATACTGCGCGGTCATCCAGCGGGTTGGCTAACACTGGAAAACTGGCAGAATCGCAGTTGTGAATGTTAGGCCTTGGTGCCTGGAATGGTGGGTGCTGCAGAAATTGACCTGAGGAGTAAGTATGCTGGTACCTCACTGGGGACCATTGCGGGTGCCTGCAGCAGTGGGTGCAGCTGCTCTCAGCTGATATTTGCTGCTAATACCTCGCCGTGGCCACAGTGATGTCACAAGCACATGCACGATCTGACCACCAGCCGAAGGGCTTGTCTTGTCATTAAGACTCAAGAACAAGAAGTTTCACGGAGTCATCCAACCCTTCCATGCCAACCAGTCCTGAAATTGTTCGTGATCCCTCCGGCTCTAAAAGCAAAAATCACTGAAATTGAACTGCGTTGAAATTGGAGCGGAACAGAATTGGCGGGCAATGGAATGCTGTCAAGAATTTTTTCTTTTAGTTTTTTTTACCTTTTGTATGCGTAATGATAGTTATTCACTGGAAAATTTAGTCATAAAAAACATTGACGATAAATCGCCAAGAGTTGTCAACAGCATTTACGTATAATTTACTGGAAAATTTCAATTTTGGAAATTTTTCATTAGTGGTTTGTTTATTTTTGGCACCTAATTTTCTGAGATTCGTTCTCTGGATTCAAAGGCGGGTGAAATGCCTTCAGATCTAGTGAACTAGATAGGCAACCATTTCGTTGGAATGCAATACAGGTATCATCCTTTGTTTTTGAAAGGCTCTTTTTTGAAAAAAATGGGCCAAGAAAGAAGTCAATATTCCAGTTTAGAGAGCCGATTCTGCTGAACTCCCCAACTCGGCACAAGTGGCTTGGGTTAAGTTCACTGTAATTTCCAGATAATTTAAAGTGTTAAAATTGTGATGCCACTTCAAAAAATTATATTTTTTCATTCAGATGTGCAAACGGTAGTGGAGAAATGCTACGAATGTGAGTACAATGATCCAACAACAAGAGCATTGAAAGATTGTCATGCTTTTGACGATGCTTCTGATAAGGGTCGATTTATTCGAGATTGCTCATCTGATGCTGTTGGTTGCATCTATTTCAATGGTCAGAAGCGTTTACGTGTCGGCAGTAAGTTTCTCTCCTTTGGCCTGAGGCCTTCTTGCTTCCTGCTGGTATTAATCTCCTGTAAGGTGTAGAAACTGGTGTACCAACCCAATGAAAAACATATTTGCTCAAGATACCCAATTTTTGATTCTAGCTCACTATTCATTTTCCCCTTGAATTGAAAGCATCCTGCAAAGAAATTAGCACTCGTTATCTCCAATGGTTTCCAAGCTGTCCCATTTCGAAGTTCGATCATTACAATTTTGACGCCTGAAGCTTTTGTACTTTCAAGTTTTCCTCAAATTGTATTCCGCATGCATTTTTTAAGTTATAACATGGCCATTTTTGAGCCACAAAGGTGAACTTTGCTTCTGTTGTTTGCTTCATTGGCTTTCCTTTTATTAAGATGTTGCCCATATACAGTACCCAACTTGTGAGACAATGTGCATCGCCGTACAAGCTGACTGCAAACTAAAAAGCCTGTTTTCAGCTGTAAAAATCCATACCAAAAATCTGATAGGTTACAATTTTGCCTCTAGAGCTTTACAAAAAAAAAAATAAAAATAAATAAAAAATGCAGCTTTGGAAATTTTCTTACAGCTACAATCTTTGGCCCGAGAGAAGTTTGGTACAAGATGAGAAAGTCATCTTCATTCATCCATTTTCCGACATGAAAGAGCTTGGTGAAAATTATTAACAAAATAGTCTCATTTCACCCCCTTATGTGCAAAACCGAAGGATGCTTTCAGAAATGCAATGTTCTGAGCATTGCTGCTTCTTGCATTTTCAACATCTTTTTTGCATTATTCTACTTCATTTATGGATTTACATGCTTTGTTAGATTTTAGATGAAAATATATCATTTGCATTTCAGTAGAATAAAAACAATTAGAGGTATATGTTTAATATGACCTGAAGCAGGAAAATCCTGATATTTCAAACAGTCCAGCCCAACTATTGGCCTATTGACCTGCTCATAGAGAACTACAAACTGGAAGCTGTTCGTTGCACATTTCCAGTTTGCTCATTTTTAGTTTGCGCACAAGTCTTTTGAAGCGCGGAAGCTTTGACTCATTGCTCCACTTTTTATGGCCAGCTATTGCAGCACAGTCATTAGCTTGGTGATTGGTCTGTCGACCCGGTGATTGGCACTGTTGACCCGACATCAGCAGTTGTCCTGGGAAGTAAAGCATTAAAGTTGACCAAACAATGTTGCCAGCTAGCTTTGGAACAAGTGTGCCTGTCACTATGCATTTTAACATTTTAGCAGGGATTTTTTGGAAATTGTTGAACTTGGGTTTAGACAAACTGCAGAATTTGACTTGGAAGTAAGCATGACGAAAATACTGGGGAACACCGTGAATGTTGGTAATTCATCTTCTGATTTCATTGTTCATTTATAAACTATGACATTCTCTGTTTTGGGACACTCTAGATGGCATCCTCGAGCTGTGGTATAATTTTTATTGTAATGACCACACAAAGGATCCTTATGCAATCGGGTTGCTACGAGAAAAAGTTGATTTTGTCCACATTTGGGCGACATTCTCCGGAATAGCGTTAATCCGAGGTTGCGGGTGTAATTTTTAGCATTGAAGTGAATGGAGAAAATTATACCGAGGTTGTAGGTGTAATTTTAGCATTGAAGTGAATGGAGAAAATTATACCGAGGTTGTAGGTGTAATTTTTAGCATTGAAGTGAATGGAGAAAATTATACCGAGGTTGTAGGTGTAATTTTTAGCATTGAAGTGAATGGAGAAAATTATACCGAGGTTGCGGGTGTAATTTTTAGCATTGAAGTGAATGGAGAAAATTATACCGAGGTTGTAGGTGTAATTTTTAGCATTGAAGTGAATGGAGAAAATTATACCGAGGTTGTAGGTGTAATTTTTAGCATTGAAGTGAATGGAGAAAATTATACCGAGGTTGTAGGTGTAATTTTAGCATTGAAGTGAATGGAGAAAATTATACCGAGGTTGTAGGTGTAATTTTTAGCATTGAAGTGAATGGAGAAAATTATACCGAGGTTGTAGGTGTAATTTTTAGCATTGAAGTGAATGGAGAAAATTATACCGAGGTTGTAGGTGTAATTTTAGCATTGAAGTGAATGGAGAAAATTATACCGAGGTTGCGGGTGTAATTTTAGCATTGAAGTGAATGGAGAAAATTATACCGAGGTTGTAGGTGTAATTTTAGCATTGAAGTGAATGGAGAAAATTATACCGAGGTTGTAGGTGTAATTTTTAGCATTGAAGTGAATGGAGAAAATTATACCGAGGTTGTAGGTGTAATTTTTAGCATTGAAGTGAATGGAGAAAATTATACCGAGGTTGTAGGTGTAATTTTAGCATTGAAGTGAATGGAGAAAATTATACCGAGGTTGTAGGTGTAATTTTAGCATTGAAGTGAATGGAGAAAATTATACCGAGGTTGTAGGTGTAATTTTTAGCATTGAAGTGAATGGAGAAAATTATACCGAGGTTGTAGGTGTAATTTTTAGCATTGAAGTGAATGGAGAAAATTATACCTGCAACCTCGGATTAGCGCCATTGCTTAGCACTTCTCCCCAGGGTCACAGAAGTCAATTCTCTAAATGGACTCAACTTTACAATGCATGGTAAGATGCCAATGATGTTGTAGGAAACATTTCAACAAGTTGATGCTGCGAGCAGGAGCGGTTCCAGAGGGTGGCAGCAGGGCCGACCGCCTTGGTGCCCCCGAGAACACATGGCCAGTTTGCGAGAAATGTGACGTCACGTTAATGGATGATTTTTTCTCAATTTCGATTGGTGCTGTGGATAAAATTGGTGCGGCACTCACAAAACCTTGAATTGCTCTTGAACGAAGCGAAGGCTTTTGAATCTATTTGTGATATAAAGCTGAAAAATGTGCGATTCAAGCCATTTATAACAACCTAGAACCTTCCGCAGATGAAACTCCGAAATCGTGCCAGAGCTGAAAGTGAAGGAAGTGAATATGCCATAAAATTTCGGGTTCCTGTAGCATTTTTCACCAATTGTGCGATTTTTTCCTGCAGCAAACTCTTTTTCTGACTGCTTTTGTCAGTGAAACAATACAACATAATTCCATTTTGCCATATAGTCACAACGGCATATCACAAAAGGATGATGCACTGAATGCATACTTTTATCGTTTGCACGATTTTTTTCCGAGGAAAGTTTTTTCAACCTTGCACACATCTTGAATTGCATATTTTTCATCTTTCAAACACAGTTTCATAAAAGTCCATCCATTAATTAGACCAAGAAAAATTTATATTTATGGGGGCAGAGCACAGCGACCCAACGTTCTCTCACATTGTCTTTTCTTACGTCCACACACCAACTGTTGTCTTCACAGCCCAAATTGGCTGCTTGAGCTGACCTTGTACTCTCGGTGGAAACAGAGCGCCCTCTCTAGTGGTTAATCTTAATCTTAATTTTAATTTTGTGGAAAAATCACAATTTTGCACCAAAATGAACTCAAAATTTCACTTGTTCCACCAGTGCTGTTCATCCCTCAGAACACGTGATTCACAACTAAATGTACTGTTGCGACTCACAAAATAAAGAAGCAAAATAGCATTCTTGCATTTTTTTACATTTATCTGAAACAACCCATATTTTATCATTTATTTCCGATTTGTTTGTGCAAACCTTAGATGTGCAGTCGAATTTTGAGTACAGAGTTTGCATGAATGAAAAGGATGTCAGGGACTTTGGCCACCACAAAGGATGTCAGAACAAGAATTTCTCCATCATGGGTGTCGAGTGGAGTGGAAATCTCTGCATCTGCAAATCAGACCTGTGCAATTTGGACCAACTGACAGCCGACAGCGCAGCATCATCGAGATCGTTGAATTTTGCAACAATGATTGGATTCTTGATCACTGCATTACTTCTTGGTTCATTTCTATAAAAGCACAATCTTGACAACATTGCAGTTCTGTTCATTATATCTTGCATAACTACCTACTCGTATTTTTGTAACTGGTACTTTCGTTATCTGTATTGAAACCTCCCGCTCCGGTTTGTAAG